>PVJO010016784.1:0-40944 GCA_004026905.1 Hystrix cristata
CAATTTTCCCGCATCACCTTTGCTCAAAACTGGATCCTATTTGAGGTCCTTAAGTCTCCCCTTCACAACTCGACAAACTCATTTGCTGCTCTATTTTGTGGAAGTAATTAACTGGCATTAGAAAACCCTGCTCAAAGCATTATGATTAATTCAAGCATGCTCATTTCCACTTCATCAGTTCTGTTCCTTTGAATCTGTACTTAATGCCTCTTTTTAGTCACTGTTTCTTTTTTTAAATAAAAATTGCAAAATATCTTTTTTATGCCACTAGCAGGGTCGAGGGGAATCTGGGGTACTGAAGGGTTGTGTTTTGATCTATTTGCAGGTTTTTCCATAGCCAGAAGCCTATAAATTTATTTGTGCTAAGAACATTTTTAGACTTGAGTTTTATGTCCTATGTGGATTTCAAAGGAAATTTAAGCAGCACATTTCTCCCTCACTGAAGTATTGAGTATCAAAATGGTATTTGATGTCTAAGGAACTTGTAAAGGCTTCATTTTCCTTTGAGCAAAGAAGGTCATAATTTTCTACCATCAAAAAGGATTTAAAGTTCCAATTTCTATTTTTCCTCACCAATGCTGTGTCCTACACTTTGACTGCTTTCCCTCTAGCTAGCTTCTCTTCTCCTTTTTTTTTTTAAGTGTTTTTTCTGTTCCCAGACTCCTTGGCTTTGTTCACTGAAGTTACCCTATAGCTGTGCATGCCCTCTACTCCCAGAGAAGAGGAACTTGTCCACTGAAAAAAGCACTAAGAATTTAACTGAGAACAGGCTCAATAACCCGACCTTCAAGGAGAAAAGGTATCTAAAGATTGAGCTTGCCACCGGTGAATGTACAGGGTGAGGAAATTGCACCCACGCTTTCTTATATATATGAATCCCTTACAGGTTTTTCTATTCCACTGTACCAAGGTGAGCTGCATCCTTGTTTATGCCACCCTTTGAAAGTGTAGCATTTTGAGAAGCCAATAATAAAGCCACAGAGATTATGCTTGAGCTATGTTTAATATTAAAAAATTATTTGCTCAGAATTTATTCCCATTTATAATACTATTAATGTCCCCATCTACTAAGACAGTTAAATCAGAGGATTGTCCAACATAACTTCCCTCATCATGATCACCTGCCCTGCTAAAAGTCACTGATCATCTAGAAAAGTTTTTTGAATAAAAAGCATGATGATTGTATCATACTAGCATTGTACAATTTCTGTTATTCCCAGAAATTGAAATAAACTGTGAGAGAAAAGCAGACTGATAATACCAAAATCATAAAATTCAGTAGGACAGACCATATGAAAGTGGTTTCATGGGAGGAAATGTATACATACGCTTCCGCAGAACTATAGATGGTCATTTGTGAGAATGGAAATAGTGATCCTCAAAAATTGACTCATGTAAATGTGTATTTTTAAATAAAATTCATTTTATAGAATTCCTGCACCAATTTGTTATGCCCCTGAATACTTTCAGTGGGTGGCAGTGCATATCATGAAATTTTAAGGTGCTCAGAGAGGACTGGCGGATCTCTCAGTAGAAGATGCTGTTGTCCCAAATCACCAGCATTTGGGTTCTTGAAGGGAAGTAATTTTTTTTTTAGTTAAGGCACAGTGTTATCAATAGAGAATGTAGGGGTTGGGGATTTAGCCCAGTGATTAGAGTGCTTGCCTTGCAAGCACAAGGCCCTGAGCTCGATCCCCAGCACCACAAAAAAATAAAATAAAATAAATCAAATAGAGAATGTTATATAATTTTATTTCAAAGTATATCTCTCTGTGCTGTCTATTTTTCCCTCTCTCTAACTACAGTATTAATCAATTATCACTCACTTTTATAGAATAGTGAGACTGTAGAAAGGAGAACAATGGAGTAGGAGATTAAAAAACTGAGATATAAGTCCCAATTCTGCATCTGGACTTTTCACATGGCCTTGAGTTAACATAAGTTTTCTTTCTGAATATCAGCATCTTCATCTGAAAAGCGAAGATGCATAAGATAGATTTTGGGTCCCCATGAGAACTGTTGTGTACATAGAATGAGAAAATGGCTTTGGATTACTTTCATAAACGTACAGGATAGTTTCATCTGACAAGAAGGTTAGGTCTAAAATCAGTAGAAGAAATGAAAGTCAGTTCAAGGAAATATTACATAGAGAGAGAGGAACCCTTTAAACATAGGATTTATGGCAGGACTGTCGAACTTTGCAAATAAAATCTATATGAAGAAAGTAATGATTGCCACAGATTCAAATGTAATAGGGTATCTTAGTTCATTTGAGGTGCTGTAGTAAAATACTGTGAAGCTGGTGGCTTTTCAACAAAATAAATTTATTTTTCACAGCTCTGAAGACTGGGAAGTCTAAGGCACCAGAAAAATTCATTGCTCATGAGGGCTGCCCTCACCCTGTAAGCTCACATGGTGAAAACGTGGTGCAGCAGCCTTCTGGGGCATCTTTTATAATGATGAGAGTCTTATTCAGGAGTTTTAAACTCTGGTGATCTGAGTCCTGTCCCAGAAGCATCACCTAATACCCACATGTTGGTGATCAGGTTTTCAGTGTTTCAAGTTGACACAAACATCCCTTGAAATGTACATCCCCAAATGCAGAGTCTGAAGTAGTGCTTTGAACTATGGCACTAGGCATCTTGTATTTTATCTGGCAAAACTAATCTGTGGCTACTGCGCACTCTGGGAGAGAACTAACGTGATCATCTCTCAGAGAGTCCAAATTAGCCTGCTTCTTCTCTAGTCTCAGAGCAGATTGATGTTTCCTCTTTGGAGAACAAAATATAGAAATTTTGCTTACAAGCCAGACTGCATGAAAAATGTACCCCTCTGTACAGCAGACTGGCTCTCCACGCGGTGACAGCTCGCACACCTGGGAGGGAGAGGCACGGGTTTATTTCTCTCATTGCCTGCTTATTTAGTGAATGGGAAGGTGAAATGAACTGCACTTTTTGTTTCTGCTTTTTTTTGGCAAACTGACACAATGTAATATGTAGGTTAATATGCAACATAAAGGTTATGTTGTCATAAAATAGTGATCAGAAATATTCTTATGGGGACTACTAATCAAAAGTCTTTATGTAGCCTCTGAATGGAAAGAAAAACTTTGCTTTCAAACTTAAGATGCATTGGCATGGTCTCTGATCATTCTTGAAAGCCAGCACCACCTCCAGTAAACACATAGTTTTTTGTTTCGTTTTGTTTTGCTTTTTGTTTTTTGTTTTTTTTTTTTAACCAAGAACATGTATTGGTACATTGTATACATAGTGACCATGTTCATCATGGTTATTTTGTACCTGTAAGTGATATATCTTGGTTTCCACTCCTCTTCCCCTCTTCTCCCTTCTGCTCCCCACTTCCCTATTTACAGCAGGTTTATTTTTATACATGTGTATATTTTTTTTTCCATTCTTCCCTTTCCCCTTAGTCTTCACTCCACAAATTCACAAATACTGTTTAGGGCCTGACTAGCTCTGCACATCTGCCAAATGAAGAGAATGCTCCAGGATGAAGATGAAGATCTTCACACAACCTCATTACCCAAAATCAGAAAGATTAGGGTAGGGGGCATTAAAATAGGCATTTATCACCCTGCCTGTGAGGTATCAAAATTGAGCACTTAAAAAAGAATTTTAATGCATATACCATGGAAATAGCCAAAGTGTCTCCCTTCAGTAACTAGATAATAGGTTTTCAGACGCTAAGCCACAAATAAAGTAGAATGAAATATCTTTATGTACTTATTCTAATTGGCAAATTTGTATAAATTTAAGGCTTATAACACTGTGGTTTGGTGTGTACACATTGTGAAATGGCTAAACCTAGTTGTGAAAAATATTCATTTTGTCACCTTTTTTTTTTAAAAAAAAAATCTGTTCTTTGAAATCACATTAGTGCAAGTAAGGACTCATCCATGCCACAATACAATGCTATTAAAATTTAAAATGGCATAGCTGTGTAAGAATATAATCTCTAATTTGTTAGATTTTTAAAATTCTGGTTTATTTTATTTAAAATTCAAAATATTTATTATTCATTTTTTCCAAACTCATTTATGCAATTTTTCGAAATAGTGAATGTGTATCTATGTCACATTTCTATTTTATTTGATTGTATTTATGTTAACACATTCAGTCTATTGTCAAAATATCCACAACAGCTGCACAGTTCCCACATGGGGAGATTCCCAACAATTGAGAATCTGCCATGATTTATAAAGTGCCTCAGTATGATTGCCATTCTGAAGTTGGGTTCCTGGGGTACCTCTGCCCTGTGTGGATATAGGAAAGACTTGGAGCTATGCTGTGTGTTTTGTGGATGAGAGACTCCCTTCCAGTTGTGGCTTTATGTTTCCTAAAACCACTTGTTGAAACCTTTCCAGAAAATAAATATACATAGTGAATTCCCCCAAGTATCCTTAAGAGGAATATTTTCTACAGTGAGCCCAGAGAAGCAGCATGCAAGAACAATGGCAATTAAAATATGTACATCTTTTTTTGTTTGTTTGCCAAAAATATATCTAAACTACCTAAGGTATAGCAACCATAGGAAAGGGTCATAATTTGGCAGATTCAGGCAGAAAACCACACCAGCACACTGGTACAAATAAATTTCCCTTGTGCTGTCATTCAGGCTGGACACAGATGCGGAAGAGGAAAAGAAGTGTTCTTCACCATGATCGTGCTCATGTGGACTTTCCCCAGCATTGTTTAACCATCCAAGTACTCAGGATTCAGAAGATGCTGAAGTTGTTAGTTGTTTCTTTATCTGTTTTTGCCTCAATAAAACATTCTCTCCCCCCTCGCTATCCTCCCTATTCTTTCTTCTTCTCTAGCTCTCTTTCTTCCCTCTTCCTTCTACCCTCCCCTTCTTACCTCCCTTGTATGTGTATAAGGGCAGTTGACAAATTCCTAGGTGAACCAGAAACCTTAGGACCACATTGCTTTGGATTCGTCTTCTCTTCTCTGGGTCTTTTACATCTGTAAAATGGGGGATAAAAGAAGTGATAGACTATTTCTCCTCTGTCATCTACAACATTCTCAAAAGAAAATTGCTGAAGTTAGTTGGTAATTATACTAGCTGGTATCAAGGGTACACTTAAGTAAATATTGTGATCTGCTTTTTATTTTTCTCCTTATGAAGAAAATCAAATTCAGCCTCTAAATTTGTTTGTATCTGCTCCTTGTCACTAAGGTAGGAAATGAGGTAGAGAAGGTGAAGTCTTTGATAACATCATCTCATTTCCTTGTCATTTTTTCTTAGACTTGTATTCAAAAATACATTTAAAACTATTATTTTTATTAGTACACGTTCTCAGTACATACTGTCTACATTCTTTGTGGAGGTGGTACCTGTGCATAACACATATTAATTCCCTTTTCACTCCCTCTCTCCCTCCACCTCCCTCCATCTCTTGGTTATCTTCCCTTTTGAGAAAGTTCTGTCTTCCCGCTTCCTATAATCTATCTTTTGTTTTGCTATTTACTTATAAGTTGTGTTTCTGATGCAAGAAAAACCAGGCTTTTAATGAAACACCTTGTACTCTCTAAAACAATCACATGTGAAACTCAGAGAACGAAGTGCTGTTAACCTGTGGAAACTTAGGAGTTATAGGCAGTGGCTTCCCATTCTCACTGCGTACCCTGGTGACGCTTGACACCATCTACATGTGTTCTATTCTGTGTTTCCAATCAAGTGTCCCCTGAAATGTTTGTTTATCATGCTGAAAAAAAATCTTCAGTGCTTCTTTTACCATAAATCAACTGCAAATTAATGTAATTTCAGACTTCAGCCATCTATTTGTTCTGGTTTCTTTGGGTTGCAGTGAAATACCATAAACTGAGGAGCTTGTGAATAGCAGATATTTATTTCTCACAGTTCTGGGGGCCAGGAAGTCCAAGGGCAAGCTACTGACAAAGTGTCTAGTAAGTATCCGCAGTGAATGTTCTTCATTGATGGTGCCTTCTCTCTGTAGCCTTCCATGGTCTAAATCTTACATTGGGTGTATGCTAGAACATCTGTGGTCTCTATCACTTACTATCAGTGGGGTGCATGGATTCTAAATGTAGTTGGAATCGCTATCATCTTTTCCATTCTTAAATTCACATGGTATATCAACATCAATACTATTTTTTATCAAAAACACAAGTGATTCAAAGTTATTCCGAATTTCCTTTGTGTCCTTGCATATTTCATTAGTTTTATGCATATGCTTCAAATATCCTGTTTGTTCTACAGTTTGTATTTCTTGTTGCAAGTGAAATTATCATAACTTGAGATAAAAGAGGTAAAAAATAGAAACCCCGTTACCCAAATCTTAAGGTTATTTTGTTACACAGGACCTGAAATTGAATGTAGTCCCTTGCTTGTGAGTAAAACATATATAGAGAGAGATAGGGATAGAGATAGAGATGCAGAGAGAGAGAGAGATGATTAGTTAGTGCTGGGCAGAAAAAGCAAACTTTAATTTCTAAGATCACAAGTAAATTTTTCAGAAACAGCAGTCTTTGCTCATCTGTTACAGCTGGCTATTGATATCAGCTTGCTGTTTTATGAATTCCTTTGCTTTGATTCAGTGTAGCACAAACAAGCACAGGTATTGTGAAAGCACACAAGTACAAAATTCTTTTGTAACTCATCCACGTACTAGTGTTCTGTTCTTGGCTTGCATAGAAGCTAAGGGTGAAACCTTGCGATTGGTGATTGGTATGCGCAGGAAAGGGAAATTTTATTAATTTACTGGTCCATGTGTGTGGCCAATCCCTTTAAGAGACTGAAAAAATATATATTTGCTCCAAAAATCTTCCAGTAAAACTTGCAGTCTCAGAGTACTTTCCCCATGTGTTCTGTTTCCTGTGTTGAACAGTCTGTCACCAATTGCCCTGATTGGGATGAGTTATTATGGAGAGAGAAAACAAATATTGCTGAACCTCATTTGGGACAGAAATTTGTGCGTGACATAATGTATAATCTCTCCTAGGAACAAATAAATTCCCAATAAGGTGCTAGAGCAATTATGTAATAATTAAATTGTTATTTGATGAGGTTAACTTCTTAAGAGAAGCGAGGGCAACTCACACTCTCTGACTCTTAAGTGCCTCAGAACAGACAGGCAGAGGTGAAGCAATGGTCTTCAGTAAGCAGCAGCACCCCCTCAATCTTCAGTTGTATATTCATCCCTCTGCATTACTTCTCACATGTTGCCACTTAGAGTGAAGCCTTGGAATTGGTTCTCTGAATTCTCTTCCTTTGAGTCTAACTGGATGGAAGAATTTCTACCTACTTGTAATCAATTTACCTAAGAGATGAACTGGGATTCTGAAGATGGAGATGTTCAGTATCTCTGGATAATTAAAGATGTTCAAGAAAAGGCAATAAATAGGCACAGCTTTAAAGATTTTAAAATGCAAAATTGAGAAAGGGAATTCCAAAGAGAGGGGAAATTGAAAATTTGCTTTACAAGTTTTACAACGTAATTTTTCATCTTACCCCACATTTATATTGAAATAGAGTACTCCAAAAGAGTGCTTGAAATTCCTGTCTAAATTTAAGAGAGAAAACACCAATATTAAAGCATTTAAGTAATTCTGAGAAGGTAAGTAGTTATTTTAGAGCATAGCATTTACCTATTTGAATGCACATATTAATACACTAATTTGCTGATTGACTAACTGATTCAGTCAATATTTTGCAATATACATTAATCACAAATAAGTTCCCCAATAAATTATTGCATTAAATGTTTACTTCCTTTGAAGCTCCAAGTCTCATTCTTTCAATAATAAATTGTAGTGTTAGCTGATCTTTAAATATGCTATTAGAAAGTGTCATTTACACATTAAACCTTAGAAACAGAATAAATGTTTTTGCATATCCAAAAATCTACGTGCCAAAGGATTAATGGGTCTATCTTTTTCAATATATTTTATATAAAAAGAACCATATTCAGTCTTTAGACTCACTACATTCACTTGGTATGTTCATATAAATACCAAGTCAGATATTACACTGAAGGTTTAAGAAGCTGATACAGCTGCTGTGGTCCAGATGTGTCTCCCAAATTCGTGTGTTAGAAATGTGATTCCCATAACAGCAGTCTGGGGAGGTTGGGTTTGTTGTGAGACAGTGTAGTCAGGAGGGATTGCTGGTGCTATAAAATGGGCAAACGAGAGAGGAGTCTCTTGCTCCTGCTCTACTGCCGTGTGAGGATGTAAGTGTCCTTCTCTCTGGCAGATGTGGTGACAAGGCACTATCTTAGAACCAGACAGACCTGCCAGTGTCTTGATCTTGGACTTCTCAGCCTTCAGAATTGTGAAAAAGAAATAAACAGACATCTGGTAGTCTGTTGTAGCAGCAACAAGAGACTAAGCCCTACACTCAATGCCAAAAAATATACAGGCCACTCATTGTTCTCAAACATCACACCCACTGTCAGTGCAAAACCTACAGCTTTGAAAAAAATTATTATAAAAGTCCGAGTTATATCGTACGATCTTTTCTTTTTTTCTTATGAAAGAGGAGGGGCTAGCACCAAATGCTGGGGAGGTGCTACCGCTGGCACTTAACAAATCTCAGGGAGAGGGGATTTAGCAGCCAACAAAGGAGCCCATTAAGCTGTGAACCACAAACTGTTTTACTAAAGGTATTTTATCAGGGACAGTTGGCATATTTGGGCTTAAATGTTACACTAGAAGCATTTTCTTGGCACCAAATGCACGTCTGAACGTTTAAGCCCAAATATGCTAACAGATGTTTGTGAAATAGGAGAATTATAAAACCAGATTTCATATGCGTTAGGAATAAATTTTCCATCATTTAAAAAATAAACACCAAACCAGGTGTGGCAGCCTGTGAGTGTAATCCCAACACTCTGGGAGGCTGCGCCAAGAGGGTTTCAAATTCAAGCCCAGCCTGGGCAATTTAGCGACTTAGCAAGACTCTGTCTCAAATAAAAAATAACAAAAAGAGCTTGGGTCGTAGCTCAGTGTGACAGCTCTCGATTCAATCCCCAGTAAGGAACAAAATATTAAAAAGTAGAAGATAAAGGTAAATTCAATAGATTTTACAATAGATTTACAATAGATTTTACAATAGATTTTAATTTACAGGTATTAGGAAGACAATACAGAAAATGTCCACTATCACACACACAATTTCATTTCATTAAGTATCTTTTTATCTTTATATATCAGTAAGGTATACTTGTTATCAATTATGAAGCATTATTATTAAAGTCTACACCTTTTTTCCTTAGTATCTTTTTCTTTTTTAACTTTATTTTTTATTGCTACTTATTTGGCATACAGACTGATCACATGCACCGTAGGGAATTTGTTCCTGTACATAATATAGCTTAATTCCTTTTTTCCTCATTCCCCTCGTCATCCTTCAAGCCCTCTTCCCTTTCTCGTTTACAGAAGCTTTCTTTCTGTCTTTTTCCTTCCATTCCCTTTTTTAATGTCTTCTTTTTCTGTTATAAAGTTTCATCAAACATACCACATTATGTTTTGTCATGATTCAGCCTGCCATTCTTGTTGGTAGCACCAAGTTTCCTGGTTCTTGATGACTTCAGTAGTTCTGAGGAATGCTGGTCGAGTGTTTTGTAGAATGTTTCTTCGCTGAAATTTGTCTAAAGTTTTTCTGATTTAACCCCATGATTAGAGTGAGATTGTTTTGCGGAGGAAGACTGCTGCGGCGAACTGTCGTTCCCATCATAGCCTATCGGGGATGCGTTCTGTAAGCTTGATTTATTGCTGTTGACGTTGGCCTGCTTTGCCTAGCTGAGGTAGTGTAGTTGAGTTTCTCAGTATAAATGTCATCTTCTTCTCTCCCTTTTCATATTATATTCCTCGGAAGGAAGAAACCATGCACAGCCCACCCTGAAGGATTGTGGCCTTCTGTTCTGTCTCTTTGAGGGTAGAATATCTAAATGAATGACTTGGAATTCCTTTGTCCAGGAGATTTGCCCCCTCTCCCTCATTTGTTTATTCAAGCATTTCTTTCTCAGTACGGCCTAATGAATATTTCTTTTATCCTTTGTGTTATAATTTAATAACCATTTATTTACTGTGCTCAAATCATTGCAGCATTGGACATTGGGAGGACTTTCAATTGGCTTCTAGGTCACGTTTGACATCTTCCATAATGTATATGTGTGGGGCGTTATAGGACTTTCATGCATCGTAATCTGGTGTTGCAGAATACTCTAAGGCTACCTTACGTATTTCCTGCCCCAATTCTAAAATCAGTGATTTTTTCCAAGATACCTGGTTCCTTTTAACGGAAAATACTGTTAAAAACCTGTATGAGAGCAGGGGGTAGTGGTGCGTGCCTGTAATCGCAACACACTGGGACGCTGAGGCAGAGGTACAGCAAATTTGGGTGCAACCCTAGTGCTTGGTGACTTAGTGAGCCCCTGTCTCAACATGAAAAGACTTGAAGTGTAGCTTCATGCAAAGACCTGATTCAATCCCCAGTACCTACGTAAATTTACATAAAAAGAAATTGATATGAGGGTGCAAGATGTTCTAGTTTCTAATGGGGTGTCCTTGCTTATAGCCCTCTCATCAGGTAGAACAAGAATATATACACACATCTAAATATTTCTATATGGGCCATCTGTACCTGTATTAGTTGTGGTTTCTCCAACTCAAATCCATTACCGCAGCAGTCACTCGCTTTCTTATTTGTAGCTCCCACTCAGTGAGAAACCTGATTGGTACCATCCACCATCCATTTATCTAGTTGCCATGCCAGCATACCTGTAGAGTGGTTTCAGAATTGTTAAGCGCAACCCTAAAGGGTAAAGCTTTGTCAACTAGAATGTAATACTTGTGTGCAGTCTTTTGCCTTGAGTCTTACAGACTCTATTCATTTCAAACATTATGTAGGTCAGCACCTATTTTCTTCACCCCTTAAGGGAGGTCATTTCAAATATTTGCAGCGTGGTTAAATTATTTTATCATACTCTGCATCCCATTTTAACACCCCCCGACCTACAAAACTATTTTTTTAATTTGTGTATGTTAAAGTTTATTCTTTGTTGTATAAATTTCTGTGCATTTGAACAAATTCTTAGTGTCATGAATTCACTATTACAGTATCATGCAGAACAGTCCTATGCTTACAATTTTCTATTTAAAATGTAATGTTGTGTGTGAAAGGAAGCTCTCTACTACTATATTTCTAAGAACAGCCTAACAGTAAGTACCCCCTCTTTCTGAAGAGTCAAGCTCTAAATAGGACAAATTCAAGGATACTGGACAGTAGGAACAGAAAGGAAAGCAAAAGGAAAACATGAGCATTCCATTAATGAATGTAATTCATTTTGCATTTTTTTTCTTGAACAAGCTACAATGTGTAGTTGCTCTCATTTGTATAAAACCAAGTACATTCATTCATTCAAATCTGTTAATTGAGCACCTTCTTTGGGTATCATATGAGGCATATGGAATAGCATCACATCTGATATGCACCCCTTTAGGATTTACCATGGACTTCCGGTTTCTTCCTCAAAAATAAGATAAGAGCACCCTTCTAAAAGAATCGATGGTTGTATGAGCTTGTGACATGAAGAGTGACTAGAAAACTAGCTATGTCGGTTTGTGTGTGTAAACCCAGCACTAGTGAGATAAAGGCAGGAGGGTAAGTTGAATCTAGGAGTTTGAGACCAGCCTAAGCAACAGAGTGAGATGCTATCTAAAAAAAAGTGCCAAAAACATCGTGACTCCCCAGTGTGCGGGGCCACAATCCTCGTTATTCTATGGCGAAGTAAGATCTATTCACGCTTATTTCGAAAGGATGATTAGAGAAGAATGCTCACCATTTCACCCTTCCTTTTCCTTCCCTCTGTCGGATTTGATCGTGGTATTGTCAAAAGGGCGACAAGATAGCTGTGTGAAATGCAAGCAGTCATTTAGGTCACTTGTTAAAAATAGGCTCCTAGTCCTTGAGTACAGTGCACTGAATCAGAATTTCCAGGGTGAAGGAAAGAATTTGGAGAACCTGATTTTCTGAATTAGCAAATACAGAAGATGATTCTTACCATCAAAGAAGATGTGAAAATACTAGCAGCATCTTTTCGTTGAGAAAAGCCATGCCTAAGATGGTGCAAAAGAAATGGCAAGGAAGCAGACTCACAGTGGTGACAGTACTATGTGGATGGTGGTGGTGGCAGCTAATGTCCATTGAGTACCTTTGGCCTGGCTTTGAGATGTGCATCTCACAAGCACTACCTGACTGTATCTTCACATACTTTTATTTCCCCTCTTATTTGTTTATTTTATTTTTATTATATGCATTAATTCTTTATTACATGTTTGCCATCATGTTTACATACCTGTAGAGTGTTGGCACATATATATAACGCAGCTCAATTCCTTCTCGCAAACCCTTTCCCTTCCCTCCCTTCTCCTCCCTGCCTCTCTTGATCACCTTCCCATTTATGACAGATTTATACAGGTGAATGAATATGCCTTAGATGACCTTTCATCAAAGGTCATCACTAGTAAATATACTACGTGTTGTAGAGAGAAATGGCTTCCAAGGTCAGGAAAACAGCACATACACAATGATGCATAAAATGGAGATGTAGGCATGAGATGAAGCTTTAGTCTTCTGCACATTCTCCACTAGAAAACAGAACTCAAGTATTCAATGAAAAAGTAATTTTAGATCTGTCTTTTCACATGCATCAATTTGCCTGTATGTAAAATAAGTGAGAGGACTGCATTTTCCTCTGTTTCTAACATTCTGCATTTCCCTCTCTTGCCTACTTTCCACCTGTTTTTTTTCAGCCTCAATTCATGTATTAATTTTCTGTTTGAGAGGGGAAAGCATGTCTGAACTCCTCATTCAATTTGCACAATACAACCTTTCTGTTAAATCGTTTAGGTATTCCTTCAGTCCAAAAAGGAATTCTAATCCTGAAGAAACAGAGTTTTGAAACTATAACTAGACCATGTAAGACGTTATGATTTTTTCACCTTTTCATAAATTTATTTGAACATCCTATCAAGGAAAAAAAATCAAGCTGAAGTAATATTGGTTTGGGGCAAGAAGCTAAGACCACACCAACCTGTTCTACAAGACAGTTTAATTTCTGCTGGCACCAGTCATACTTCCTAACAAGTGATGTGGTTACAAACACAGTGATGGCTTAACACTATAAACACAGCCACCACTTTGTAAAACCTAGGAGAATATTTTCAAGACGTCTTGAATCTGTGTTTTCCCTGATTGCAGTCCTATTGAGCCTCAGATAAATGCAGTTTTTTTTTTTTCCTCAACTAGACTGATTTTATCCTAGGTTGACATTCTTAGTCTAGCCAGCACCATGCAGAACCAACACTCCCTATACCATGACATTCTTGTGTCCCTTTGGACTCAGAACTTGGTACCAGCAGGAATCATTGCTAGGTGTCCTGGGTGTGCTGCGCTGCACACATCACAGCTTCAGTTTCCCAAGACAGTTTCCTTAGTCTTGGTCAATAAAACTTTTCTCTCTAAAGTATAATTGTTAGCTAGGTGGTTAGACATTAGCAGATCTGAGAGGCAAAGGGTTTCTACAATACTGTGCTTTGCCAGTTATAAAAAAAGAAACAGACTTCAGTGTATGATACATATATAATCATTTCTTAGGTCTCAGACCCAAACCAGCTCCACAGAGCACAATGACATAAAGTGAGCATTGTGCACATCAGTTCCTAAAACCCGACCACCTGACCATCTATTTCCAAATCAAGGTGTACAGCCTTCCAGGGACATCAAAAAGGGGGACATTCACTAAAGACTTTCCCACCTTCAGCTGAGACCTGATTTAGATTAGAACTTTTTATTTCATGAATTTCTTTGCTAAATTTCTTATATGATTAAGGTCCCTGAGAGAATACCGATCACCTGACATTTGAAGAGAACAAGAAAGAAATTGATATTCTAACGTAACCTCTAAGAAAAATGCCCATAATCCTGTACCTCATGTGGCTAAAACAGTGCTAATCACCACAATTCAATCAACTTGCAGAATGACTCTGCTGTATATAAAAAAAAGTCCAAACTTCTCCTTGGAGCAGATGCCTACACAGCACTTCCTGCCTTCTCATTTGAAGATGTAATTCTCCCTGTTTTCTTTGCAGTAAACTCTGGCTATATTCCACATGGGCACCTGCGTGACTTGTCTGAATTCCTTCCTGGAAAAATCAGCAATCAATTAGGAAACAAACTAGATTAGAAGGATTCGCTAGCTTAATAGGTCTCCAAAATATCACTTTCTGACACATTAGTTGACTATTTTCAATTTCTTTGTAAAAGAAATTTGGATGTATAAAGGAAATTTCCATTTGTAAGGGATCTCTCTCTCCTTTCGTGTCTCTCTCACCTTTGATTTTTGTGTCTAGGTGTTTATGTGTGCTCTTTTTGTCTCAGCATCTAATGGTGTTTGGATCTAAGTTCTTTGTCCCTAAGATATAAATTTTCTACTTGTTTCACATTGGAGTCAGACCTTTGAAAAATGCAGATTTGGGGGGAAGCGTTGCTTAAAGTGACAAAGGAGGTCATCAGAAGATTATAGTCTAAAGTAGGAGGAAAAACTTTTTGGAAGCTAGCAAATGAAAAGTCTACCGGAAAACTTTAAGATTCTTATGTTCTGTGTTTTATATGTGTTTGTATGATATGCCTACCCGAGGGCTTATGTTCATATATGTGTTTGTGTAGGATTTACCTTGTACCAAACTCACTGAAAAACAAATTAACATTCAAAAATAATACAAAAGCATTTCAAAGTGTACATGACTTAGGAAAACCTTGAGTAAATATGGCTAGTTTAATGTTGTTGAATACCAATTTAATACCACTGTATTTGATTCTGTAAAGTTCTTAGATAAAGACTGCCAAACAGCCACACACTGTGAAAACAGTTAACAAGGAAACAACTTGAGATGGTAACTGGTTAGCTTTGTTTAATGCCTCAGAAAATGTCCATAAGCAGTTCAGTCAATTATTAAGAATGAGTAGCCAGGATGTGTGGTGAGTGCCAATAACCTCAGCACTTACTGCCTGGGGCTTTCTTCAGTAGATGATCAATGTTCTTCACATCTCCAGTTCCCTGGGGTTTCCACTGAACCTTTCACTTCACTGTAATAGCTTCAAGCATTGCCCTTCAAGGGGCTCCTTTCTTGGCTTCCCAGGCCTTCTTTTGAAATCTGGGTAAAAGCTTCCAGGACCATACCATTCTTGCAATCTTCATGCCCAAAAAAGCAGCACCACATAGATGATGCTGAGGTCTGGCACCAACTTGAGCAGTAGCCTGGCCCCTTGGACCATGGCTGCAGAGGCCTCTGTTTGCATTCCTGGAAGGCTGAAACACTTCCTTAGGAAACTCCGAAGGAGCAGGATGCCCTAGGTTATCTTCTCAAAGCAAAATCTTTCAAAGAAGTTTACCCTTTTACACCTTTGAGCCTGAGGTGGGTGAGGTCCGACCATTTTCTGAGATACCCTCTAGACACCATTCCTATTGTCCCAGTGCAAAGCATTTAGTTTCTTTTTAGTGGGTCCGTTTCTTCAACAGTCACACCAAGATTTCCCCAAAGTTTAAATGTGGTGTTACTGAGCCAAAATTCAAGTTTTTGAGTTTTCTCTTCCCTGCCTTTTGCCCCTGATCTTCACTATAAATCTGGCTCAAAGCAGCCAACAGTACTCATCCCACACTCTCAGTATTGGGTTGTCTTGAAATTTCCTTCACCGGATTAATTAGCCCATCACCCTTAATCTCAGTCTCCTCTAAAGTCTCAGGACATGGGCACAATTTAGACAAATTTTCTGCAACAGTGTAAGACAAGTGATACCAACTGCAAATGCAAATGGAGTCTTATTTTTGACTAAAACTTCTTGACCCTGGCCTTTACTGCCTATGTTTCTATCAGTGTTCTGGTCTTCTGAGCTGGGACTACACTTACCAATTAAGAGCTATTTATGCCATTCTAAGGCTTCTCTAGCCTGTGTCTTCAGATTTTTCTGAACTCCTTCCACAAACCAGCCCCAAAGGCTCCTAAACAACATAGTCAGTTATAGTCACAGCAATGGCCCTACACTTGGCACCAGTTCCCTGTATTAATCAGCTTTCCCATTGCTGGGATAAGATGCCTATCACCCAGAACTTGAAGGAAGAAAGGTTTAATTTGGCTCACACTTTTCAGGGATTTAGTCCATGTTCATCTGACTTCCAGGCAGAAGCACCATGCTGGAAGGATATGACAGAGAAAATCTAATCACCTCATGGCAGTCAGGAAGTGAAGAAAAAAAGGAGGAACTAGGGAAGGAGATAAACCCTTGAAATGTACTCCTCCCATGACACACTTCTTTCAACTAAGCCCTGCCTTCTACAGCACAATTAGCTATGTATTTATCAATAGATCAATACCCGATGATTATCTCAATACTCCCATGATCCAGTCACCTTCCAAAAACCCCACCTCTGAACATCTGACTTTTGGGAGACATTCTAGCTGTAAACCATAACACAAAGATTCTATCTTTTTTGTTTTAATTTTGTGTGCCTTGAATAAAAATTTTTGTCACCTCAGGTTTGTTCTATAATGGTGCCATTAAACTGTTTTAAACCTTTGCTGTGCTTAACAGTCTTTCCAAAATCAATTTCTAAAGTTAAATATTTTTGTCTAGGTCTAATTTTCGGATTTTCAGAGGAATCTTGGTTTTGCAAAAGGCACATATTAGACTTTTTTGTATGAATACATTATTAAATAAAGTGTTAAAAATTATGTGAGATTCTTAGACATCTGTTCTGTCTTGGTATAAATTATTAGTTACATTTCTCATGTTAAATTATTGTATACTAGAGAAATAACAAATTTCTTGTCATTTCTTATCATTTTTTGTCAATGAGAAACAATCAGTAAATATTTAATCACAGAGAATTTAATTTGGGCCACAAAGTCCTTTATTGTGTGCCTTCCTGGAAGCATTTTGTATTCCCAAAGTGCGTTCTTCAAGAAAATTCATAGAAAGGATGAAAAGAACTCTGATACAGATTTCTGATAACTTTGGACTGCATAAGCATTTCCAGAACTCCAATAAAAAAACTGTTGAAGTCAGGATGTTGCTAACCAAATATCAGAATCAATATGAAACTGAATGAACAGATAGAAAAGAGTTATGGGTTACTATGACCTTGTTTCAAACTAAAAACATTGATTCAAATTCCCAAAGTTGATGGATGGAACTTTCAACTCTGAGGAAACAAAGAAGCAGCTTTTTATTCCTTAAATACTTTGGGAGTCACCTGATTGGACCTGAATTTTATCAAGTCCTAACTGGGCCCTAATTAATAATGGTGCCTCCCTCTCTGCCTTAAACCCTCTGCTACACATCTCTCACAGAGGATACCTTGAACTCTTAGACGCAAATATAATATATAAATGGTAACCTCAGGAGTAGGGATGGTCCTGGGGCCAGGATTTCAAACTATTCTTTGCTAAGTATCATGGCACATTCTCTTTTTGACTTCTTTAAATTGATTGTCTTTGGTATATCCAATGTTTCATTACTACTAAAGTAACCCAATGCCTAGGAAAAATTCACCAAGTGCAGCCCACTGGATTCTTTTCTAACCTCACACATCTTGATTGACCTTTGTCCTGCCTGAGACTCTGGTTTTTTCATCTGTGGCCTTGTTGCTCAAACATGGCCTAAAACCCCAAACTTACTCCACTATTGCAGCTACAGAACACATCACCAGTGAGGGTCATGACTTCCTGAACAAGTCCATCCCAGTGAGGTGGGATCTTTAATTATTAAACTGATCACCAATAAATTGCAGTGGAAAGATTTTACTCAAAATGGAGAACGTCAAAGAAAAAGACAAAACAAACAAGCATTGGTTCAAGGAACTTAAAATGGAGTTGGGAGGCCTTTGTTAACACAAGTCAGGTTTTTTCTGACTGAGCCTTTGAACTTGGCTGCAGATATGGCCAATCTCTGTCTGCAATTTATCCTTTAAAGCATTGTTAATCTCTAATAACCTTCTGTAAATGGATCCCTTTCTTTACACTACTGAGAGACCAAGCACCCCCACTCAATCTCTTTTGTACAAAACAGCTTAACTTCTGCCAATACCAATCAGAATTCCTGAATAACAAAGGATGTAATTATAAATGCCCTTGAGGTAGAAAGCTATAAATACAGCCAGCATTTTATAAAAGCTCAGAGCACATTTTCAACATGACTTGAATCTGTTTTCTGAGATCATAATCCTAATTGTCCTCGGATAAACATGATTAATAATTTTCTTTGTTCTTGACTGAATTGATTTTTATCCTAAGCTGATAAACCTTAGAAACTGCTGCAGCTTCAATCAGGAATTCTGTCTCTGAATTGAGTTAATATATATTTGGCAAAGGGAAGTACAGAGCTATTTTCTCAGCAGTTACAGACATAGTTTCCTGATTTCGTGTGCTGCAATTGGGGCCTATAAACAAACCCACCTTCTAAGATGAAATGCATCTTCCCCCTACTCTCTTTATTGCTCAGATCTTTAGCAACTGCAGAATCTTAGACAAGTCCCACTGCCTTTCTGCACTAGAAGTACACAGCTAGAAAATGACAAAAAATAGTTATTGATTTTTCAAGATGAAGCTCAGTATAAAAGTTTTAAGAAATTGAGAAACTAATATGAGGCATTTAGAAAGCTCTCTTGAGGCTTTTTAGCTAGAATTGGGATGCTTTCACGATGAACCCTTTCTGAAGCATGACTATAAAGGCACAAAATTTTAGGATAATATGAAGAACTATATGGATAATCTACGTTAAAAAGAAAACAACAAAAACAACAACAACAACAAAAAAAAAAAAACTAGATGAGTTCGGTACACCATCTATGCCAGGAAATTAGTAGGAAAGTAAGTGCTAGAACCCTAAATTTTGCTTCCATTCTAGAATCTAGGTTACCATTTTGCTTTTCTCCCCAAATTCCTTAATAACCACATTCAGTAAATAGTAGAGACAAATGTGAAGGACATGTATCATGTATTTGTAAACAGTAGCGATAAATACATGGGCCATACTCACCATCTTCAAGTGTTTCTCTTCTGGGGAACCAGTAAAGTGGCCACATCGAATGTGAGAGTAGAAATGGTGTCTGGGAGAAGTGGAATTCAGGATATCTGGCAAAATTCCACGGAGGAGCTAGCATTCATTTGGCCTCTAAGAATGCAGAGTAATTTTGATGTAGAGTGGGATTACAGTCCAGAGATCATCATGAGCAAAGGAAGGGAAGTGGGGAGTTAGAAGGCCTATTTATATAACAGAATAGTACTGCGTCCGGATCAGTGTGACTGGACACCAGTCGTGGGAGGATTAAAGTGGAGGTGAAAGTAGAAAGAACAGCTTGGAGTTAATTGAGGTGTTCTGAAAACGATACAAGGCAATGGTTTTGTTGTTGCTGTTGTCCTAGCAAAGAAGTGATCTATTTCCAACTGCGCTTCAGAAAATCTGAGTTTGACGGCAGGGCATGCAGAGAGACTGACTAGAGATGGGAACAGGAGATAGGCGGTGGTTGCTAAAGTCCTGGTGAGAAGAACCAAAGGTTCAAATAGTGAGAATGGTGCAGGGCTGGCCAGGAAGGATGAGTAGACAAGGTCTTGGTGAGATACCCAGCTGCACGCCCATTAACCATGACAAAGTGCCAGTTCCCTTTTTTTCCTCTTTCCTTCCTTCCTTCCTTCCTTCCTTTCTTTCTTTCTTTTTCTCTTTTTCTTTCTTTCTTTCTCTCTTTCTCTCTTTCTTTCTTTCTGTCTTCTTTCCCTCTTTCCTTTCTTTCTTTCCTTCTTTCCTTCCTTCCTTCATTCTTCCCTTCTTCCTCTCACATTTGGGGGGAGGGGGAAGAGTCTCACTTTGTGGTGCAGGCTCAAGTGGGCCTCAGACTGATAATCTTCCTACATCAGCTACCAAAGTGCTGGAATTACAGGTGTGCACCACCTTGCTCAGCTACAAAATGCCAGTTGTAATTATTCTTGAAGAAGACAGGCATTACTCTGGGAGGCTGTCAGGTGGATTGCAAGTCCAAGTCAAGCCCAGGCAACTTAGCAAGACCGTGTCTCAAAGTAAAAAATAAAAAAATAAAAAGTATTATATTCTTGAGTAGTCAGTTTATTTATTCAGTGATTTTTCTAAAAACCACTGAATAAATAAAACACTTCCGCACAGAAATTCAGAGAACTTGGATGAGCGGCGAAATTCATTCATTTATAGCCACTTGAACTCGGCCAAGACACATAATCTTTCTGAGATTTTGTTTCTTATCTTAACTAGGTTGTTGAGAAAGATTTGTAGCATGTGGTATTTAGTAGGCACTCCTAAAGAATAGTTATTTGTATCACAGCTGCTCCATTGGAGTGAGAAGGGTAGGAGAGAGACTTCAGAGGCCAACATCAAGAATGTTGGCCATGCTACAATTCCACCCTGTCTTCTTTTACTCGCAACTAAAACATAGCTTAAAACCATTTTTTCTCTTTCTTGCTTACACGTATTTATACCGCGTTTGCCAAGCGTATTTGCAAGAAATCAATTTTTCATAGCTTACTGGTGTTCTTTTCCAAATGAGAGAAAAGTTTCATAGACATTTGGATAAGAGTTAAAATAAAATGAAACATGTTCTGCTTACTCCCAGGCTTTATTTGCCATGACAACCAATATTTCTATTACACATTTAGCAAACCTCTCTCCCTAACCTCCATTCCACTTCTTAAAACTGACTTTATAAAGCAACACCATACACTTTTAATAGCTACATTTGAAACAAAAGAAAGAAGAAAGAAAGAAAGAAAGAAAGAAAGAAAGAAAGAAAGAAAGAGAGAGAGAGAGAGAGAGAAAGAAGGAAGGAAAGAAAGAAAGAAAGAAAGAAAGAAAGAAAGAAAGAAAGAAAGAAAGAAAGAAAGAAAGAAAGAAAAGAAGAGGAAACGACTCCTGATCCATGGCTTGCTGCCTTCTTCCAGTATAACAACATCAACTCAGAACTAAAAACTTTGCATAGTATTTACTGAAGGCTCTTTGCATACTCTGTGAATTTTTCTAAACTCTTACATGATTATCTCTTAATTATCAAGAAAACCTTAATAAGCATGTAGTAAATGTTCCCTACTAGTATTATGGTTGCTATGATTTATAGCTTTTTCAATACTAACAGTAGCCCATTTCTTAAGGCTTCTGGTTGTCCAAACTTCTGTTTTCCAAGAAATATCCCTTCATTCTTCGGCTATGCCTCTCCTCTTTGTCCCCTTTCTAATGGTGTATTGAAGCCTGCCCCGAAACCCCCATCTATTCTGGACTGAATTGTGTCTCTGTAAAATTCGTGTGTTGATCTCTGAACTACCAATACCGCAGAATGTGACTGCTTCTCTCGGCTCTTATTTTTTAATAAACTTTTACTTTGCTTGTATTTATTGAAAAAATTATAGTTAACTTCTTTTCTTTCTGCTATGTGGGTTTTTTTCTGACTTCCGTATTTCTCATTGGAAAGTCTCAATATTGTTTTATTTTGCTTTGTTTGGTGGCTTAAATTCATTCCTCTGTTCTTAGTTTTCAGAAGTCTTATTCTTTGTAGAGTGATGAATTTTATTTTTATTTGGTGGGGATTTCCTTCTTTATTGTGTAGACTGATATCTTTAAATTTGTTATAGACGATTCTCAATCATGACCTCATCTGCATATCCTGGAACTCGGAAAAGATATAAAAGCCCGGATTTCCGTCCCACCTGTACATTACGCTCCATTCTTGATACTTACATCTTTTTGTCGCTCCACACTTTGGCTGTGTATTTTCTGTTGATCTGTTTTGAATTTACTCAGATGGTCTTAAGCTGCCTAACATCTATTGTTTGATCTGCCCAGTGAGTTTTTACTTGCAAATTTTGTATTTTCTGCCCTAGACTGTCCATTTCTTTATAGACTGAAAACTCTCTGTTGAAAGCTTTTCTCTTCCATCTTTATTGTCAGTCTTCTATTATTTCAAACATACTTATAATATTTTATTATTGTGCTTCTCCAATACATGCTTTATCTGGGCCTGTGCTTCTTTTCTTAGTTGTCTGGCACATTTGACTTCACGTGTCTAGTAATTTTTTACTGTTCACTAGATGTTGGATATGAAAGAGTTGTAGAGACTGAGGTGCAAGTTTTTTTCCCCCAAAGAGCATTTCCCCTTCCCTTTCAAGGTGCAGCTGACAGGGCTGACCACCTCAATCCATTTGAGAATTGAGCAGACTCAGCACAGGTTGTAGTTTAAGTTGGATTCAGTCTCTGATTTCAGTGTCTCCAGGGTAAAAGATGTTGTGTGCACAGTATAAGTTGACTCCAGTATCACATAACGATGGGGATACATTCTGAGAAATATGTTGCTAGGTGATTTCATCACCGTGCCAACACAAAGTGCGCTTCACACAATTAAAGGACGTGATGATGCCAGGTAATATGATGTTTCAGGATCACCATCAATATTTGGTCCGTCACTGGCTGAAATGTTGCAAGGGGGCATATGACTATGCCTTACCCAAGTGGGACTTTTTCTCCTAAGTGCTTCAAGACTGTACAAGATTTTGTTATTCCTTTCTGCCCAGTACCCTAGACTCCCATGTCACTTCAGCCTGCTGCAAATGTCCCATTGGAAATATCAATCATGTAATTGGAAATCCTTCAGATTATAGACTGCCACAGCAGCTTCCATGAACATCGAATTTTCTATTGATTTCCCATTCTCCTAGAAGTATTCCTCTGCCAATAGCAAGCCAGACTGACAGCCTCTTTCAGAAATGCTTCTAGGAAAAACAAAAAGCACATTTAGTCATTTGGTGCGACTTACCAGTCTCACCTAGAAAATGCTCCTCCTTCTCAGGAATTTCTCCCTCTCCTTTCCTCTTCTCTTTCTTTGCTTCCATACATCATTGTTGTCTTTCTATAAATGTCTACATTTAAATTCACTTATGTCTGGCTGTTCCATGGAAACCATGGTTTCTTATTGCTTACTGTATCGTACTTGGAAACAGAATTTCTACAAACCATTTGCTATAGGATTTTGCTCCATGATATTCTTCAGTAATATTCTGTAATATTTCACTAGATCTTTATTTTTTCTTTTTTTCAGTACTTTATTTTTTCCTTTTCTTTTCCCTTTACTTTTCCGCCTTTCGCATGCTAGTCAAGAATTCTACCACTGATATACGTCCTCAGCTCTTTTTATTTATTTATTTATTTGATTTTTTGAGGCAGGATCTTGCTAAATTGCCCAGTCTGGCCAGAAATTTGCAGTCCTTTTGCTTCACCCTCTCCAGTAGTAATCCCAAGTAGCTGGAATTATAGGCAGGTGCCACTATGCATAGCATTAAGTGTTCCATCTTGAAAATTCGCTAAGTTATTTGCCCATCCATTCAACAAAACCTATTGAATGCTTATTAAATATCGGACGCTATGCCAGGTTCACAAAACATAAACACGTATAGTACATACATGGCACTCACCTTTATAAAGCTTACTGCTAAGTGGCAGGGTGACTTTTTTTAAAAAAATCAGCCCACGGCTTTTAAAAATGCTATGAAGTAATAGCATGAAGTAAAAAGCATAGGAAGTTGCTGATTTAGGTCGAAGTTTCAGATAAATTCCCTCTGAAGTGGTAATCAAGAGGAAACCTGAAAAATAAGGAGAAATTACTTTAGCACAGTGGAGGTGAGATCATCACCATCAGAAGAAGCATTTTGTGCAATAACCTGAAATGGCAAAGGGATAGTTTACAAGCATGAGTGAGAGGAACGTGTTGATAGATGAGGTTACAGGAGCTTCAGGGGCAGGTCGTGTTTAAACTTTTAATCATGATTAGGTTTAATATTTTACACATTGAATAGCTTTAAGTAGGGAAGTGTCAATTTGCTCTGTGAAGAATGGTGTGAAGAAAAATAAGCCGACACAGGGAGATGGATCAGATGGCTAGTGAATGTGCCCGTGTGAAAATGGCATTGACTTGAATTAGGCTGATAACGTTGGAGGTGGATAACTGGCTGGATTTGAAACATGTTTGATATGTAGAATCAGTAGGACTTGGTGATGAAAGAAAAAGCAATATGAGGGAAAAACAGGTATGAAAATTTTGGCTTAAGTATATGGAAGTTTCCTTCCTGTCTTTTCATGGATTAACAGCAAATTTCTTTTTAGTGCTGGATAGTATTCCATTGGCTAGATACACTGGACTTTATTTATCTGCTTAATAACTTACTCATGGAAGCTTTAGCTGCTTTCAAGTTTGGGCAATTATGTATGAAGCTGTTATAAACATCTATCTACATTTTTTTGTGAATGTAAGCTTCTGACTGCTATAGATAAACAACAAGCAACCTGAGTACCGGATCATATGGTAGAACTCTAGTCGATTTAGACATAGCAGGAACTTAAATGCATATTACTAAGTGAAAGAAGTCAATTCGGCAAAGCTATATATGATTCCAACTATACGACATTCTGAAAAAGGCAAAACTCTCGAGAGGGCGAAAAGATCAGCGGTTGCTACAGGTTATACTGAAGGCAGAATGAAAAGGAAGAGCACAGAGGATTCTTAAGGCAATAAAACTGTTCAGTATGATGCTATAATGTTAGGTGCATCCTGTATACATCTGTCCAGAGCACACCATCTGCAACACTGAGAGTGAATGCTAGTATAAACCATGGACTTTGGGTGATAATATATCTGTGTAGGGTCATCAGTTATAACAAATGTACCATTCTGGTGGGCCATGCTATAATGAAGGAAGCTGTACATGGTCAGGGACAAGAGCGTATGGAAGAGATCTGTACTTTCTTCTCAATTTAGCCATGAAGATAAACTGCTCTGCAAAATAGCCTATTAAGAATACACATGCATATATACTTACATTTTGTTTATTTGCATTTTACAAAAATGCTTCACATGCATTTTCTTTTTCCTCATCATAGCATGATATGATCAACATTATCATCCCTCTTCTGAATCAGAAGAGAAAGGCCCAGAGTAGTCATATGTACTGTCTGTTGATAACCTGGCAACTAATTCACAGCTGAGATGGAAACCAAACTCTGTAACTCTAGTCCAGGGCTGTTTTACTCGCTCTAGCTTTATTCTCAGTATTAAGAAACACAAGAAAGGATGCTTGTGACAGTTGTCAGAGGGTTGGTGTCTCGTGCCATCTCCTCATTCGCTCCCAAAGTCCAGCCAAGCCAATTGCCAGGTAGTTCAAAGGCAATGATCTAGAATTTATAATAGTTGTAGTAATCATTGATGGATTTTATTGTCAACTTCAGCATATATCAAACCTCTAAAGGTCACATTTGACTGCTCTAACAAACCTAATTACTAATATTAACCCACTTTAAAAGTGTGAAGATTGAGACACAGAAAGATTAAATCATGTGCTGTACATGACAGACCTAATAATTGCCCAAACTAAGAATGCCAGAGTCTACACTGTGCTGCTCACTGTGAATTCCAGAGGAAAATTTAATAATTGCCGTGAGTTTGAGGACAACCTATGCTACCTAGTGAGTTTTAGGCCAGCCTCAACTATGTAGCCAGAGCCTGTCTAAAAAGAAAAAAGAATTCTTAATTTAAACCCAAGACACAGGGTCTTTAGAGAACATTTACTTTCCTGAATCATTAGCCTGTAGGCAGTGTTAGCCAAGAATGCAGTACACCTTGTTCTGCAGTTGGAAGGCCAGGTGGCCTGTATCTGAAAGAATGTGCGCAGTCTGTAACCTCACAATGTCATCGTGCTCTGTGAGCTCACTTTGGGATTGTGACATAATGAACGATGCTAAATACACATGGGGGAAGGGCATAGGTAAGATCATCTGACTGCAGGACAACTTAATGAAGACTTCATGGATCAGGATTTCAGTCTTGACTTTATCACTGATGAACTCTGTGGCCTTTGGACCTTTCTTTACCACTGAACCCCTATCTCAGTTTCCACTGTAGAAAGTTATTACCTTATTTCTTGGGTCCCTTCTATTTTTGATGTTTTTGGATGATGTCTGCTTCTTAGGTAATCATAGTTCCAAGAGTTGGTTTGTGTCCCTGCCACCTAATCCACTGATCAACCACCCCCTCTCATTTCTTCTCTTCCTGAAGAAAGATCTTCCCCCCAGAGTCCCAGAGCTTCTTAGATAATTCTCAGCTGGTTTACAGAGTGTTCAAGAAACATCAGCTCAGTTGATAGCTTGGCAATTAACTCATCCTGCTAGCTCATTCTCTGTGTAAAAGTGCTAAATTGCAGAGGGTGTTTATCATACGTCAAGTTGACAGTCTCCTGCTGTCAGCTTTGATTTGCTAAATACTTGCAAAGGATTTGGTGACTGGAACACCTGGTCTGAAGAGAAGGCTGCATGCGAAGCTGCAGGCAACATGGAGAGGTCCCTGCGGACCCTCCTTGAGCTGCCCGCCATCCTTCCCTTGGAGGAAAAAGAAGCAGCAGTGTGAAAGAACAAGATAGACCTTAGTCTGAACCAGAATAGTTCAGGAAAGTGGAAACCTCCACCCACCATTCTTCTGCCCTGGATGATGCCATAACGGTGCACTAAAATATGGTCATAGAGTTCTTATTATTAGGCACCAAGATCTTTGCCAAATATGCCACCTACACAAGCGTATTTATTTAATCTTTATGACTTAAACTTGTCCAGGAGTTTAAACTTGTCCGTGGTCACCAGTGGATGTGGAACAACATACGAGAATCACATCTGCCTAGTTCAAATAAATCTCTGCTTAGCCTGAGAATTTACTGTCAAGACTCTCCATCAATTCCCACTTCACACCTTAGACATGGTTGTCCTTTCTGAACAGTAGTCCTGAGTCAGCAAGCAAACTAAAACATTCTTCTGTGTATTTCTTCTCCGTTGTAAGATTTGACTCCTGAAAGCACAGTTCTCCTTAATCATTTTGAAGATGCAATACTAAGTCAGTGATTTCTCATCCTGGAAATCACTGTATATATCACTGTGTGTGTGTGTGTGTGTGTGTGTGTGTGTGTGTGTGTGTAGTGAGATATATATATAAATCATATAGATTTCTATATAAATCACTTAAGTCATATAAATCATTTCTATAGAAATCATACAGAAATCACTGTATATATAGAGGACTGTATCTAGTCCTCTCTCATCAGTTATTCTAAGCATCTTTTCTACAGTAAAGCTTCAACTTATTTGGAATTTGTACATTCTGCTGGGGAGACTATTACTACACTTAGTTCAGCAAACACTTACTTCATATCTGGTGTAAATCGATGGTGTTGTGAGTGTGTTTGAACTACTTAAGGAAGCAGACTCTCCTCGAGTATGCTCAAGGACATTAGAAGTACAAAGTCATGTATGTAGAATGAAGACCATTGTTATTTCATTATTAAATCAAGCTATCTCGACTGGGCAAACATGTCAGTCTAACTCAGTTCCTACTGCCTGTCACACTGAGCTAGAAGTGGTTTTAGGGATTATCTTGTCTATCTCTCTCTCATTTGACAGCAAGTGGCGTGAGGTTAATAGTGGCAGAGCAGCATTGGGAGAGCAGCGCAGCAGAAGTAGCAGCAACCATGACCATAGTGGTCTCAGGAGTAGCCCTGGGTACTTCCTGTGAGCTGCAGACAGTGCTGTGTGCTTTACCCACATTATTTCATTTTGATTTCACAAACGTCTATAAAATTTTGACATTATTTTGTCCTCGTTTATTGGTAAAGAAGCAGAGGAGCTAGATAATTTCTTCAAGGTCAGTTAGCCAGGAAATATTGACACTATCATATTTGCAGTGTGTATAACTGAAATAACACAATATCAACATACAATATACAACTGGAATTTAAAATATGAACTAAATATTTAAAAAATTGTCACATTAGATTTCCCTGTCTTTTATAAATTTGGTGGGTGAATACTTCTGATATATGCAAAACCATTTAAGAAAGGCAGATTTAAATTATAAAACTGTCCATAATTGCTGTCAATAACCGTGAACTAACCTTTGAACATTTAGAAAGGATCAACAAACTGTGGTTCATGGGTCTAATCCAGTCCACAGTTCATCATTTTAAATAAAATTTTAGTAAAACACTGTCATTCTTCTTTATTTATATATTGTCTATGAGTGCTTTCATGTAACAGTGTCACACATAAATCATTCCAGAAGAGACCATATAGCCTGTAAAATCAAAAATATTTAATATGTAGATCTTTACAGAAAAAAATAAACCCCACTGACTCCCAGACTAGAGCATCACCAGTTGAGATGATGTACCTGCATTCCCCTCTTTGTGCTCCAGCCTCCTCTCTGCTCCTCAGGGGAAAATGATATTCCAAATTTTGGGTTTATCATTACTTGCTTGTCAAAGAGTATAGTTTCAATGTATATGTATTCACAATATTTACATATTTTGTTTTAAATATTTAATGTTTTAATTAAATATTAATTTAATAATATATATAGCTTTTATTCCTTTTTTAAAGATATTTTTCTATTGAAGAATCTATATAAAGAAAATTCGCAAACAAAAGCTTGCAGAATACAAAAATAGTACTAGTACTGTCGTCATAGTTGTGGTTTTATCAGAGACATTACCCCTGTATAAGCATTACCTGATCAATGTGTGAGACATTATTTTTGGTCCTCCAGACCCACCTTCATGTACCTCCCCAGTTACTAGTAAACTCCTCTTGGAGACCATTGTTTATGTTTAAATCTCTGTGTCCTACCAATTTTTCATATGTTTGAGTTAAAAATTAAAAGATATATTAAAAATTTCCATTGCAATGGTAGATTTAACAGTGTACCCACAGCATTCCATCATTCATGTGTATGTATACATAAATATGTATACATAACATGTGTACATGTCCATAAATGTGTGTATATGTACAACATTTTATGGAATGTATATAAAATTATAATATTTTTTCCTGGTAAATTGAAACTGCAATCATTTCATAATTTTTATCACCAATCATAGTCTTTATCATAATTCGGATTGTTTTGGTTAGTACTTACCTGACCTGCCTGCTTCTGTCATTTTTTTCAATCCTTCTGTAGTCTTGAATTTAAATGTGTATATGTTTAAATATCGCAAGGCTGCATTTTTAAACTTTTTACCTAAGAGCCCATGTCTTGTCATTGGCAAGCCTAATCTATTTTAATTATTAGTAGTAACATTTTTGGAACTGACTTTTACCATCTCACTTTGTCTTGTTTTTCTTACTTTGACTATGCTATTTATTCTGTCTCCATTTCTTTCTTTTTTTCTTTCTTTCTTTCAATTCACTGATATATTGGTCAGCTTTCCTATTGCTGAGACACAATACCTGACTCCCTCAACTTAAAGGAAAGGTTTAAGTGAACTCACAGTTTCAGGAGACTCAGTTCATGGTCAGCAGTCTCCAAGGCAGAAATTTCATGGCAGAAGGGGATGGTGCAACACAGCTTCTAAATTCACGGCAGTAAGGTAGCACAGCAGGGGAACAGTGCCAGAGATGAATCGGCAAAAGACTATATGCAGTACCCAAACCCATACCTCAGTGACCCACCCATACACGCCTGGGAGTGTGCTTTACTAATCTGCTAGGCATTTCTTGATCCCATTAAGTTGACATATCAGAATTAAAAGTCACCCCTTGTCAACTTCATACCCAAATACATCTCGTTAAACTACACTTAATAACCTAATACAGACAATAGCAAGTTGAAATTTTCACCTATCAGAATACAACTCTCCTTTTCCCAAAGTCTTAATAGTTCCCACATTTTTCAAAAGTCTAAGCCAAAGCTGCACCTGAGACTCAAGGCAAACTCTTCTTAGTTGTGAACCTCTGTAAAAGTGAAAAAACAAGTTACATTATTCCAAGATCAATGGCACAAAGGAAACATCCCCATTCCCAAAGGAAGGAATAGAAAAGCATTGGACCAAAGCATGACTGTGAAACCCAGAAAGCCAAACATTAAATCCTGTAGCTCCATATCAGGTGTCTGGGGCATGCCCTTAACTTTTGACCATGAATGTTTAACATAGAATTCAAAGTTAATCAACAGAACAATAGGGAGAGCAGCAAAATCCTTTTTGCCACAACAATTCATCCTATTTTAAGAATCACTAGGCTAGAAAAATGGTTTCTATTATTGTATTTGTCTACAATAATATTTTAAAGTCCACTTCCAAAGAGAATCCCATTTTTGTTCATTTTCAGGACTCAGTAGCAATAAAGTCATGGGAATTTTTTTCATTTTTTTTTATTTTAGAATTTTTAGCCATTGTTGCAGACATTAGAGCTTAAAAGTACTCAAAGAAATGTTCTCATATGTGAAAAATAGATGTCTTGTAGCTGGGCTGTGAGATTTCACAAAATATGAATAAGGCTCTGAGAAGACCATGCTATAACCATATTCAGAATAAGACAAAGGCAAAGTCATACTCTGTAAGCACAATATACTAAACTCTGACTCCTCTTACGGATGGCCTGTTTCAGTTGCTTTTAGTCTTCTCCTTTCTATATAAAATGCATTGAGATATCCAATTACCAAGCTGTCCATGCTTCTTGAAGAGCCTCTAGTGGAGAACCATCTTCCACTTCCTTAAACCCTTCTAAGAATTTTCCAGCACAAGCCCCTCCTGGCCCCCCAGCCCTTTCCCAAGACAACCATGGTTGCTGAAGAGGGTTTTCTACCTGGGTTTAGCAAACTAAATCACACTTTTCTTGCCATGTGTTTCGGGTAGCATTTGACTAGTGGCTTCAACAGCTTTGGAATTTATTCTTAGCAATGATGAGATTGTGTTGCAATTTCTTTTATTCTAATTAAACAATGCTTCTAGAATAGTCTACTTTTATAACCAGAAAAAGCAAGTTGATTTAATAAAACTGACCTTTGATGATAGGCTTTGAAAAATGATATATGCAATAGATATAGTCTAACCCCTAAAAATAGTCAGTTATGCCTTACTAATGAAAATGACAGTGTAGAAATAAAGAACATCAGAAGAAAAATGTTGTAGGGTAGACTTCAACACAAGTATCCTGTTGGCGTAATTTATCATTACCTAATTTTAATTTCTCTTATAAAACGGACATATTAATATAGACCTGCTAGTCTTCCAGTTGACACAGGCGTATGACTTACAGATTATTTATGAAGGTCTGTAAGGACACCTGTGGAAACATAACACCATGTGACTGCAGTTGTTCTCACATTTTGCTGCATACTGAAATCCCTTAGGGAATTTTTTTTCTACTCCAAGGGGAATTTTTAAAAAATTGTAATGCCTGCAACAATTGAATTAGAATTCTGAGCATGAAACCTAGTGTTATTATTTTTGAAAACATACCAGATTATTCCATTGTGCAGCCAGTTTGAGAACAAGTGGATTAGAGTTGTGCTTTTCAAATTTAAAAGCTCGTACGAATCACTTCTGTTCGTGGTGAAACAGATTTTGATCCAATAGCCTTTGTAGGAGCAGGAGGTGGCAGAAATTCTATATTTCTAATGAATTACCAGTTGATGTTGATATTGCCAACCCATGAACCAGCTATGGAACAACTGACTATATATCAGTAAATAAAAACCCTAAACAGTATCTTTAATAGACAAGAGGGAAATAAAAATTGTAAATACCATCGTAGCTCAAGATGACAGCAAAAGATATTCATACCAAAGAAGCTGTCAAGAAAAAAGAAACATTATTTGCGTATAAAAGAATGCTTTATGGTTATATTTCTTCTCTCTCACTCCTTCACCTTCCCGGTGGGTCAGGGTTGAAACAAACCGAAAAGGTTAAAACACACAATAAAGAAGAAAACAGGAAAATGCAAGGAATAAAAAATTCAACAAATTTGCTCTGTTAGTAATTAGAATGGAATTAAGTGCTATGGAAATCATTTTCCGTTTGTTTGGCAAATTGAAAATAACTATTAATATGTGTACTTAAATTTTGCTGTTTGTATGGTGCATTTATAAATAATGTGCTATTAAAAGAGAAAAGATGGGCCAATATGTGTTAATGCACTGAGAAATGTTCTGGGTATAATAAAAATAAATGGTTCATTAGGTGGAAAATCATAAAAAGAAATTGGAAAGGCTCTGAACATTAAAGAGTCTTCAGCATCCAGTGAGACTAAGTAAATGTGTATTTTAGAAAGTTCCATAACTCTGACTAATACTACCCAGAGACTAATTAATTAGTCTGCATAACAGGCCCCCTTATAATCTCTCAAGACAGTTATTCTATAGGTAAAGTTTCAATATCCAATACCAACTATAAACTAATGTTCAAAGATGTTCGAAGACGATGACTTCACCCCTGCCCATAAATAAGTCATGGATCTAATGAAAACATTACGGTGTCATTGCTAGAAATTAGATCTGTTATATTTCTCCTGTTAGCTCTAAATTTGGCCTTGTGCTTGCTATTTCTTTTCTTTCTACTTTCTAGAGTTTTGCCAACAACAGGGTGTCTTCTCTGACTCCTGCTAACATAATATACTTTGAGGATAAAGGGAATAAGAAGATCACAGTAAGAAATTCTTCAATTGTCTCAATTTATCCAGTTTATTACCTATTTCATGCACACCAAGACCCGCTGTTGATGAGATATTGGTGAACAAGCTAGTATGAGGCTTTGTGTGTTCCCAGAAATTATCATCTGGGCTGCAAATTTGCAGTAAGAATAACTTTGTTGTCCCAGAAAATTAGAAGAATGTTAGAGAGAATGGATAGAATTGGAATTGGGGATTTGTTACTCCTGAACATTCCATGCTTTGATTTGAGCCTCCTGCTTTTGAAGGTGTTCTTAGTAATTTCTGTGAAAAGAAATTGGCCTGACTCGGGACAGTCTAGGGAGAGAAAGATCAAGTACATAGTTTCAGGAGAGGGGAAAATAGACATTCGTAGCCAGGCTTTAACGATCTCTTGCTAGTGATAAGTCAGTCTATTTAGTAATAGGCTCTTCCGCACCCTCCTCCCCCAAGTATGAACATTCCTGTTCCATATTCAGAAGAGGTGAGAAATTCTCAGGAATGTAATGTACCTGAAATGCCACAAAGCAAGAGATACCTTCGTTTGAGCCCAAAGTTTCATTCCTTATATACCCAACAGGCTGGCGTAGCTGGTCAAAAGATGGCCAAATTGTGTAGATTTGACTGTTAAACATTTCTTGTCCGTTGTTAGGACTTTGGTTCACAGCCGTGTATACTCTTTACAAGCGATCTCAAGGCACCTTGTCAAGAGAGGCTTGGTTCCATCCAAATGTCATCACGGATAAGAGACCTAATCATGTGTCTACTGAAGACACAGAGATGACAGTAAGTGTAGAGTTTTGATCCAAAGAATATGAAACCCTGAGGTAGTTAAGGCCTCGTTGCTAGATTTTGTTTGTTTGTATTTTGGCTTACACTGGTTTGACTGTGATTTGTCTTAATGTGGGTCTCTTTGTATTTATCTTGCTTGGGGTCCTCGTAGCATACTGGGAATGTAGATTAAGGGTTTCATCAATTTAGAGAAATTCCCCCGTTAAAATTCTCCTTTTTCTGTTTTGTTTTCTTTTATTCTGAGGCTCCAGTTACATGCTCACTGATACTCTTTTTAGTGTCTTATAGGTCTGTGAAGCTCTGTGTATTTCTCTTCAATTGTTTTTTCTGTTTTGTAGATTAAAAAGTTTCTGTTACTCTATCTTCAACTTCACTGATTCTTCTGTCAGCTCAAAGCCCTTGATCTCTCATGAATTTTTTATTTCAGTTATTTTGCTTTTTAAATCCACAATTTCCATTTGGTTCTTTTTGTAATTTCTATTTTCTTACTGGAAATAAATAAGAAATTTATTTTTATGCCTTCATTTTCTTCTTTAAACCATGGCTCCCTTTACTTTTTTGAATATATTTGGACTAGCTACTTTGAAGTATTTGTCTACTAAATACAGTATTTGAAACACTTAGGAATTTTCACTGTGGTGTATACTGACTGCTTTCTTTTCCCTTAGTATGCTACACACATTGTCATTTTGCATGTCTCTTAATTTTTGGTGAAAACTGAACTTTTAGATAATATATCATACTGAGTCCTTTTTTGTTTGTTTTTTGGGTTTTTTTTAATAAAAGACGATTTATTTGAAGATGGTTAAGGGGGAAAATGAGAGCGATAGAGAGAGAGAACAGACATGGCAGAGGATTGCGGCTTTCAGAGCCTCCCTGCCCTCCGTCTGCCAGGATGAGTCTGGACAAGCAGGCTTCCAGATCCAAGACCCTCATGTCTTCTGTCAAGTGAGGTGATTACATGTGACAATTCACAGGAATCAGTCCGGCTCTAATATTAACAAGTCTATGAATTCTTCCCTCGTTCCCAATTCAGAACAGCATTCATTTGAATTTTACAATGGGGTGCTTTTTTATACCTACCCAGCCAAATTAAGTCCCTTATGAGCAAAGTCCATTTTGATTACTTATGTTATATCCCAAATACCTGCTTCCTGGGTTTGCCTATGGTGCTAGAGAACAAGGGACTTGCTGGCAAGGCTGGGGAAAACCAGCCTCCCGGACCGGGGCTCTTCCCCACCCCACCCCCCAATTTCTTTATCCATTGACGTGTTGGAGAATATTCCCTATTATTATAGGATTCCAGTCTTAGCTTCAAATGACTGGCAGGTCTGGGGAGCCCCAGTCTTCCAGAGCAAGGTTCTTCCCACCTCATTTCATTATCTGCTAAAGAGTTGGGGAGTATTTCCTTTAACTATAGGATTCCCCCCTTTTCTCACCAAGACACGGTATGGACATTTGAAAATTCCACGATCTTCATAGGTATCCATAAGGAATAATTAAATCTAGAGTCCTGAGTTCTTACCTTCACTTCACTTATAAATGCCAAGTTTTAAAACCTCACCACATCATACAGTTTCTCATTTATGAAATGGAGATAGAAGAAAATAATGCCCTTATCATCGTGTAAATGAGTGATTTTTGAAAGTACTTAATACATGCACTGATGGTAATGATAATAATCATTCTTGTTCTTGCCGTGAAACCTCAATATTCAAGTGTAAAGCACTGCTTTCAGTGACGGGTGATGTTACAGGGTAAACTGTGTTTTCTAATATGGCATATTGACATCCTAAACCTCAGTACCTGTGAGTGTGATCTCATTTAAAAAATAAGGTCTTTATAATTATAATAAAATTCAGATGAGGTCATACTACAGTAGAGCAGACCCCCATCCTATAATTGTCCTTGGGAGAGGGAAATTCGTACATAAACACACAGGGAAAATACCACAGAGGCAAAGATTTAAGTGATGTATCTATAAGCCAAAGACAACTCGGGACTGCTGACAGCCATCAGAAGGTAGAAAAAAAAAAGAAAGAAAGAAAAGATCCTCCTCTAGAATATTCAGAGAGATCGTGACCTTGATGCCAGCCTGACTTCAGATTCAAGTCTCTAATACTGTGACAGAAAAAAAAAAAATTTCTGCTACTTTAAACCTCCCAGCATCTGCTAATTTGTCATGAAAGTTTTAGGAAATTAATAAATGTAATTGACTATTAAAATGACCTGGGGAGGATTTTGAAAGCATGCGTGCTTGGGCTTTATACAAGGAATAACGTGCCCGTGAGATCGAAGAGGGACTGGAAAAATCTATTTTTCTTTGAAAGTTCTTGAGATAATTCTGTTGCACAAGCAGAATTGATAACCATTGCTATGTAATACGATTGGCAGTTATATAAAGTTGTGTATAAAGGAATGTATGCCTTTATATAAAAGTATAAATGTCTAAAATTGACTTAAATATTTCAGATTGGGGTGTCGCCTTTTTCCATTTTCTGACTCCCACCAGCCATAGCACACCATGTCATGATACGTACTGTATATTAAAAGTAATACCTACTTAGCTAAGAACAGCACTAAATCTCAGAGTTTTGTTAAGTGCTTTTGTGGGCTATCTTATTTAATCCTAAAGACAAGCCTATGAGATAGAGTCAATCATTATTTCCCATTTTAGGACATCTAGATTCAGAGAACTGAAGTGAGTTTCACAAGGTCATGGAAGCCCGTTAATTGGGCAGAGCAGAAATTCAAAAACAGATGGTCTAATTCAAGAAGTAGCTCTGTTTGGTATGCTACTTCAATATTTCTGATTTAATTTAGGATCTCTAAAAGGGAAAGCGCCATCCCATGATTATGAGGCACATGTATGGAAATAAAGGGTTTTTTTGTTTATCAGTCCTGAGGAGGGTGTGCCCCCCCACATCTGGAAGCCACACAGAGGTCAAGAACTATGTGGAGGGGGAGAGGGAAAAGGACCCGCTGGTATTTATTGCTTTTATTGGGATCCAGGGAATTTTCCAAACAGAATTTCTGCATGGAACTTTCTTCGTTGGGTTTAAAGTAAAGAGGTACAAGTTCCAGGAGATAATGCTGTGACTGAGACACAGTGGCTGTCACATACCTTCACAGTCCATGTGGGATGTGGGAGTCGGTGAGACCAGGGAAGTAGATTGTATATAGTAGTTGTCCCACAGGGAAATGGTCACTAGCAGACAGTTATGTAAAGCAAGTATCTGGGTTGATTACATTGAACTAGGGGAAGTGTAGAGCTACAGTCTGGATTGAGTGTAAATAACTACAGCATCTGGTATAAAAAAGTTGAAATTATAGTCAAAATTAATGTTAAAGAGCATAAAATGGTAAGAATTCTCTGCAATTTCCTAAAATTAAAATATGCATGTTAGGTGCATGGTTGGTTTTGATCTATGAATGTGTAGTATTAAAAACATAATGATACAGGAATATATTCTTTTTTGTATTCTCTTCAATTCTCTCTGATTACTTGAATGAGAAAGTCTCAGTTTTGGTGGTAGTGAGTTTTTAACCCCTGAATAATACTGTTTAATGAGTAATCTGAGTGTCTGAGCCCCCAGCAGCCAGTGGTAAGTGGTAAGTGGTAAGAATTTGTATTCGCCCTGCTTATTTCTGCAGCTTGTCTTTATTCATGGCAGTTAATGCCAATTTTACATTTGTCATATTGATAGATACTTTCTAAATATGTGCGTATTTTTTAAATAGAGGAATTGATTTGAAGAAAATGTATAGTAATATTAGTATCAGTAGTAGAACAAAATGAGGGCTGGGGATTTACCTCAGTGGTTAAAGTGCTTGCCTAGCAAGAGCAAGGCCCTGAGTTCAATTCCCAGTACCAAAAAAAAAAAAAAAAATTAGTAGAACAAACTGGCCCCCAGTCTGTAAGATGGTAATGAATGACTAAAATCTGGGAAATGTTGCATCATGCAACAAATATGCATTTAACTCCTTCCTAACCACTCTACTATTCTCCCCCTGGACTAGCATTCCCAATCGCTGCTCTTTAGGGGAATGTTTAACCAAGGGAGGGAGGGGAAAGAGGCTGACTATGCCATGGGAGGCAATTTCATGTGCTGTTCAAAGAATCTCTTAATGGCATTCAGTAATGGAGGCCATTCATGAGATCAGTATTGTGCTAAAGAGCATGTGAGACACTCTAGGAGGCTGATACGCTCCACAGTTTGGAAATAGAGAGCAGAGTTATTTGAGGACTTGGAAATAAACAGGACAGACCCTTAAGTGAAGCATCACTGAGAAGCGTTTGAGACCCGCTTCATCCCCTACCGCACATAGATAGTTATGGCTGCTGGAAGACATATTCCTGTTATATGACCCCTTCTCTTTGTCTAATGTTTATTAAAGCAGGGGTTAAAGACAGACTCAAACTGAGACCAATCAAAAATATCTCTCCTGGGAACCCTACAGTTGAAACAGAACATCTTATTCAATTACCATCATCTCTTGAACTAGAATGATACATAAAGGAGGATGTATAAGTTCCTCCATGATCGGTTCTTGTCATATGCACAGGAAAATAGAGGTCATCAGTCCACATGAAGAGGAATGACACAAGTATCTGACAAAGCAAGGAAAGGAGGAATCCACAGCTTCCAGGACACCAACAGAGCTGTCTCTGGTTGTTAGCCCCTGATTCTATTAGGTTACAGTCACCCTGTGCTGTGCAGTAGATTAACTCAAAATTTAGGACCTTCAACAACCATTTTATTAGGACCATTTCATTATGCCTCACGATTCTGGATTTAAGAATTAGGGCAAAACTTGGTAGAGTGGTCTCTTACTTTGTATGTCATTAATTAAGGTTATTCAGTAGTATTCAGCTGGCAGACAGGCTGGCCTGAAAGGATCATCTTGGCTTCAGTCATATGTTAGTTTTCTTTTGACTTAACAAAATACTTGAGACTAGATAATAAGTAAACAAAAAAGGTTTAGTCAGCTCACAGTTTTGAAAGATGAAAGTCCAAGACTTGGCAGCCTCCTTGTTTTGGCCTCTGGTGAGGGTGACATCATAGCCCAAAAATGTGCAGGAGGAAAAGATCAAATAGTGGGACAGGAAGCCAGACAGTGGGGAAAGGGGAGATGTGTTGTTTTATAACCACCTACTCTCAAAGCAAATAACTGGTTTCCCACAAAACTGACTTCACCTTTTCCAAGGCTGATACTCAAGTGACCCAATCAGCTCCCAACAGGCTCTCACAGCTGAAGGCTCTACCAGCTCGAAACACCACCACGCTGGAGACCAAGTTTCCAACACGTGAACTCTTAGGAACAAACTACACCAAGGCCTTAGCAATTCCTGCGCGATGCTTGGTAAAGCTGACAAGGAAGGCTGATCTAGGACTGCCAGCCTGACCACCTACACACTGACTCTGTACCATGACTGTTAGTCTCACACTAGCTGGACTTCTTTCAGAGTTGTTCACGTTTGTCCTAAAAATCATTCCAAGAGAGAAGTAGAAGCTTGTAGTCCTCTAAGTGCAGGGCTGGAACCTGACACAGTTTTCTTCTGCCACATTGCTATTTAAGCAGTTCACTAAGTCCAGATCAGATTGAAGGGGAGGAGAATTAGACTCAACCTCTCAATGGAAATATTAGAAAGGAATTTGCAGAGGCTTTTAATCCAAGACGTATTCTTCACGATGGCTGGCTGCAGTTGGGTTCTTGGAGAATGTTCTGTACCTTCACAGGAAACACCACATTTTGGGTAAACTTGCTTGAGATGCTTTTCATTATTTACACACCTCATATGATGGATCGGTTATACGAACAATGCAATCAAAAAGTCTTTGAATGAAGCGAATATACCAGTGCACTGAATGAAAAACTGGGTATGTGAGAACAGGGTTATGTGTTAGACTGCTTTGAAACAGACCAAGGTTCAAATGTTGACTTTACAATTTTCTAGTTCTGTGACCCCAGACTGCTTACTTTCCTTTTCTGAGCTTTTGTTTCCTTATCTGCAAAGAAGAAATAATAGCAGTGCCAATGCCTGTTTGTTTTAGTGGTGGTAAGGAGACAAGTGAGTTCACACACATGAAATTTAGCACCGTGCCTCGCTCACAGAAAGCATCCAATGAATGCCATTATTATTATATTTGTTAATTATTGCTAAGAGTTTCAACTCATAAGGGAAAGGGTATACGCTCGGGAAGATAAATACTAAGTGGAGAGATAGGGCATCCCTACCGAGAGAGAAATAATATTTTAGCTAGTATTAAATTAAAATCAGAAAATAGTATAGAGGGGTGATTAAAAGAGATACACTGTAGGGAATCAGAAAAGTTTCTTAAGTCAGGGTCAGGAGGCCGCACAGGATTCAGAATGATGGAGTCAAAGAAAGAATTTCAGGCCTCTGGAAGAGAAGAAGCAAAGGCAGCCAGGCCAGCATCCTCTGGGCATGGGAGTAACTCCTTTGAGGGCCAGTGCAAACATGCACACTTAAGGCGGCGAGGTAAAGAGAAGTTAGGTATCCAAGGGAAAGACAGCCTTGGGAGCCAAAGTAGGGAATGTGGAACTTACATTTTCACTGTAAAATTCCTTGAGATATTAAAAATAAGGTTTATTAATAATATGCTAATCTTATGGGAGTACACGGGAGGGAGCAAAGAGAGAAAGAGTTATCCAAAGAGATGACTGACCTCCGGACGTAACACGGACGTAACACAGACGTAGGGTGGAGCCTCACAGAACCGAGGTGAATGGTAACAGTGCGGGACGAGTGGACGGTGTACACACAGGAGATGTGACACTGACAGAAACCCTGACTGACTAGAAGTGAAAGAGAAGAGTGTTGTGATGTCACACAAGTGTCAGGGCTGAGATTAAGCATAGTTGCCCCATTGACAAAAATGGCAACGTTTGAGAGCATAACTAATTTGAATCAAGAGGGAAGCTGTTCGCGAGAGAAAGAAAAACAACCTTGAGTGGAAGGACAAAGAGGAAATGAGAGGACAGAGGGAATTAATAAACTACAAGACATCACTATTGCTTCAACCTTCAAAGGAGAAATGTGTAGCAGACGCCATGAATCATTCAGCTTGGAAGCGCAGGCATTTACACACTTGCGTGAGAGCTTTAGAAATAATGGGTCATGTGGGAGACCACTTGTAATTCCAAACCCCAGAGACTGCCTGTTGTGCTTCCAGAGGCTCTTAACCACAAACGAGGCTTTAAATTCACAGGTCGAGATACGAAATAAGAGGTTCTTTCCACTAGTTCCCTCTCCACAGCGATTCACATATACACATTGAAACCGTAAATTCTTTCACGGCAGGTCTTCCCAGTATTCTGTGCTTATGTATATGTGCGGTGTAGAAATTCGCTCAGGGAGCCGTTTAACCCTCCACAGGAAAATGGTCTGAGACACGGGAGGGCTCACGGTGATTCCCTCTCCCCGCGGGCGGTTCTTCCAGACACGAGACTGCCCACACTCCTGATGGGTTTCGTGGCTCCTCCAAGCACAGCACCACCTGCCTCACCCAACATCGCACACTCGCCTGCTTGGTGGACAGAAGCAGCCACTCTCACCCACAG
>PVJO010016785.1:0-11513 GCA_004026905.1 Hystrix cristata
TTAATCTCCTTTCTTTCCCATTTCCCCCTTTTCAACTCCTAACCTAGGAATTTGTTCAACTCCTAACCTAGTAAATAGCATAAAACAACTAACAAAAGGACAAAAGAAGGGCAGTTTAGAAGAATCTGAGTTTAGAGATTAAGAGAATAACCTCTGGTACTCTGGGCTTCAGTACTGGTTTTGCCTCTGAAGAATGTAAGATCCTTGGAAAATGATTTTATTTCCTTAAGTCTGAATTTCATTATCTATAAAAAGAAGATAATAATGATCCACAATTTATAGGATTAAATGACCTCTGAAAATAAAGACTCTTAGCCCAGCAAGAATAAATAATAGCTACCAGTATTTTAACAGTAAACAAGATTCTTAAACCCTGAATTCCAAAGAAGCTTCAGATTCATCGCAAATGCTGATGAACTAAAGTGAACTCAAGATTATCTGTGGGTTAAGATAAATCCTATTTAGGTCTGTTTTACACAAATACTCAAGCATTAACAAAGCAATGCACCAAAAAGATTTGTAGATTTATTGCTCTGCACAAATCCCTGCTTATCTAGATAGCAGAGGAGATCTTTCAGTAGTCTATAGAAGAAAAACAAGAGTATCTTGACCACCCATTGAGCAATTAATGTTCCATACGAATGCCAATCTGAGGGGAAATAGTACACACTGTTCTCATGCCTGGAAAGCAAGGGTAACAGCAGGACACTGAAGTAGCAACAGGAGGTTGCTCTCATTTAAGTAAAGATGATACATTACAGCTTATTGATTGGCAAAAGCAAACCCTTTGTACCTAAGATAAAATGAAAAATCGAGCCAAAAAATGGCTGGATATAAACTTTTTTGAAAATACCACAATCCTTCTAATCAATGCTCATGTATAAGGAAAAGAGGAAATTATTTTTATGGCACATGACATTGAATTAATGGTCTTCACACTGAGCTAAATCCTCAACGTTTTTTATTTTTTCATTTTGAGGCAGAATCTTGCTAAGTCACTAAATTTTCCAGGCTGGACTAAACTTGTGAGCCTCTTGCCTCAGTTTCCCAGAGTCCTGGGATTACAAGCATGCACTCCCACATCCATCTTTGCATCTTATTTTTTTTTATCATCAATACCTTCAAGTGTTTTACTTAACATATCCTAACCCTTTAAAAGGTGTACTATTCATGTTTTCATACTTGAAATAATACTTAGCTATATAAAGAACAATCCCAAGTACAGAAATAGTAAGATTTATAGATAATTTTAGAAGCCATGTGGCTTTATTAGTTCTATTCAATTTTTCATTTAGGCATCAGCTGCATCTATGTTGAGTCCAACATTTGCTTTTTGTATTTTGGTTGCTTTACATGTTCGTGTTTGGAAGGCGACTGGATTATGGGGGAGTTACACTCTTCAGTGAATTCATCCGTTTTACAAGCTCAGTAGTCGAATGTGCTTGCTATTAGAAGGCAGGGCCTGTTTGGAGATGGATCACTGGGAGATGACCTGCAAGGGTGTACACTGGTACCTCAGTATTTGCCAGGAGATACAACCAGTACTCAAAGCAGCAAGTAATGTCAAAATCCTGGTTGTAATATGGTGCTACAATTTTTCAAGATGTTACCATCAGAGGAGATTAGCTAAAGGACATGCTGATCTCTAACCACATGCCAATTTATAATAATCCCAAAATAAAAATTGTAATGAAATTTCTCCTGGATGCTATTATTTCTGTTAAAAAGTTATACTATATTATACATCGATATATATTTTTTAAGTGAAAAAAAAATTTCCTTGCCCAAAGAGGCACTCAATTTGTCGGGGTTTTTTGTTTGTTTGTTTTTTAAAGCTGAATATAAACCTATGGCAACTATGTACTAAGTACTCTGGAAAATCTCTGGACAGAGAGTGTGGATACTCTGCAGGATTAAATTGTATTTACTAGTCAAGGGAAAACATAATCTTGTACTTGAATAAAGAGTTCACTGGCCAGAAAAAGCAAGATAAGTCAGCTTATGCAATGGGAGATTTCTCAGGAACTCTGAGGTTTATCAGGAACTCTGAGTTTCCGAGAAAGTGTGAGTAGGAAACAGGGTGAGTTTCTGGAACTGATAGAAAAACCAAGGTAAGAATCTAAAATACCTAGGGGTCACTGTGAGAAAATGACCTTGATAAGGAAGATCCTACAAGTGTGAAGACAGAAAGAAGCCACTACATGCAGGTCAGAGATGAGCAGTCCTAAACTAAATTGGTGACTAAGTAGTGGGTGAAATGAAACAGAACTAGCTATGGGGATTAGATCTTCCCATTACCACTAATAAGCCCGAATTCCCTTTGTCTTTTAACTACTGCCCCCCCAATTGTACTAAAATGTAATTTATATAGGTAAAGTATAGTTTAAAACTTCCTCCCATGCTTTCTTCTGCTGTTACCTTTCCCTCATCAAATCTAGCACTCCACTCCAGGTGAAGTGGCCACTTCCCACGACAACAGTCTCTCCTGTCAGCAGGGCACATGTTCCAAGACCCCACTGGGTGCTCAGAATGATGGAGAGTATCAAATCCTGTAGTATCAAAAACTAGGGGTTTTTCTCATACATATAAAGAGTGATCAAAAGTAAAATCAATGCTTAAATTTTAAAAAATGTATTAGACTAAAAGACACATTGCCATTAACCTCAAGATAGTCCCCCTTGCTTCAAACATACTTAACACTCTATTTGTGCTACTTTCTGAAACAATTCTGGAAGTTCTTCTACCTGAGTGTCTTTAGTTGCACTATTGCGGCTGCCTCAATGTCCTGAATCAATTCAAATTGTTTACTCTTCTTGGACATTTTGACTTTGAGTGACAGCCAGAAATCACATGGTGCCAGATCCTGTGAATAAGGTGGAGAAGGACACATCATAATGCTTGTACCAGCCTGTCCCTCCTTTGGATGGCACTTAGTAGTAGCATTTGTTAAATTTTTTAATCACACCTCATAATGACATGAAATAGGACTTTCAGAATTTCTTCAGAAAGTGGCAAGAATGATAGGATAAGTGTGTTTGCAGTAAGAGGGAGTATTTTGAGAGATACTAATGCAATGTGTCTTTTACTGTAATAATTCCTTAGTTAAACATTCACCGTGATTAATTTTAGACCATTGCTTGTATATATTTATCATATAGTTTAATTTATGAATTAAACACTAGAAGAGATTAGCAATAATAGGGAAGGAGAAATAAGAATGATCAAGTTGTGGCATGCATATGTACCAATTTCCCAGATGAATGTAATCGTTATGTATAGAAATCATGTACTAATAAGAAGAGCTTAATGATAGCTAATAGTAAAATAGAAAAATTATAATAACATACTATAGTAAAAGTCATGTGAATGTGGTCTCTCTTTTGAAAGAGTCAGGGCAAATATCAGTATGTTTTGGATTGCAGTTAACTGCAGTTAACTGAAGTTTTAGAAAGTGAAAGGTGATGGGCGGGGGTGCTGTACTCTCAAATAAAAAAATTCCCAGCTCTTTCCTAATACTGTGTTTTCTTTCATGATCTGGCAGCACTATGCTTTTCAGATCTGTAAGAGTGGGAAACATAAAGTGTTCTCCTCAAATGATCTTCCACATCCTTCCCCTGGGTTCCTTCAAAAGAAAACCTATTTTATGTTGAAATTTTGAAAAGCATAATTACACTTAATTACCGGAATCTAATTTCTTAGAATCGAATTGCTTCTGTTTAAGGTGGTGAGCTTTGTTAAACCGAGCAGAGTATGAATGGACCTATGAAACTGAAATCCCGCCTATCCATAGGAATAAGAGGTGTGTTGGAATTATATTTGAAAATACAGTCTGAATAGTTACATAAGTCTGCTAATACTTCAAATTCATTTTGAGTTTGATTAACTGGTTTTGATATAAATAAAAGTTCATACAGTGATTGGGGCTGTATGGGATTTAGCTCAGTGGTTAGAGTGCTTGCCTTGCAAGCACACGGCCCTGAGTTTGATCCCTAGCACCAAAAAAAAAAAGAAAAAAAAGTGATTGAGGAAGCGAAATACGAGATTTTGTAAGGAATGGAAAATATCTTAACATTGTAAGGCTAAATGGATGGTGTAATTACTTTCCAGGACTACATGAAACTTAGACATTTTCAAGAGACCAAATATTTGGGCTTGAAAAGTTTGAGCATCAGTGGTGTACGAATGTCACCTCCAAGACGGTTTGTGATTCCTGTTTGCAATACAGTCACCACCATTTACTTACAGGGAAATATGTAAGGAAGTTAGATTGCGCTCCACCCCCTTGCACCCATTTGCCAGACTACTCTCCCTCCTATGCCAGGTCTCGTTAACGCGGCACATCCGTTACTGGCCATTCAAAGCAGCTGTGTGAGAGAAGTCACTCACATTTCAAATTGGTCATTTTTCAAACTTAAATTCACTTGTTCATATAAAATGTTGAGGAAAAGAGCACAATGCACAGTTATAATTTGCTTTCTTCCCTTTCTGTACTGATCTTCCTTCTAGTTTCTTCTTCCTCAGCCCCACACAGAGCCCCTCTCTAGAATGTGACTAGGTGCCAGTGATTGTTAAGAGAGGTCCAAGTCTAGTGACAGCAACGATTCTGAGGTTTGGAAAATTGGTGCAGCTTTTCTCGAAGGATTTCCATTAAGTGTTTCTGGAAAGGCAGGTGTTCACATCCTAGCCACAGTCCTTTTAATATCACTCTAAAGAATCCCCTAAAAAATCTGGACTCGGTGGTTGACATATGTGTTTCATGAGGTTCTTTTCAGCTCTAAATAGCCAAATTCTTGTCGATTTACCCAACTTTATCATAGTAGAACAATATATCTCAGGTGGTGAAATGAACCTGACTTATAAGACAATGTTACAGCCAATAATTTGATTACATTATTCTCATTCTAGTTCCAAGTCATCTTTGCTAATTCAAATTTGGCAGGCTGAGCTAATATATGAGGGAAAAAAAAACCAAATATGAACACTCCCTATTTCCATCCCCAACACTGAAGGCAATATTTCTAACTTCTTCATCAAGATTCTCGAGAGTTCCATGTACATTTATATAACTTTCTTCTTTTATCAATATGAAAAGAGTAATTCTTCCTACCTAATGAATGCTCCCAATAAGCCACAGAAGTTGATCTCCTACACATAAAGGCAGACCATTCTTTCAAACTATTTACCTAAGCATGTTTAAAATATTATCTACTTCCACAAGAGCCATTTGGCAAAAAATACCACAAAACAGAAAGTAAAGGCCGAAGATAACTCAGGAGTCACCATGGTTATTATTGAGAGCAGGAGTTTGAGCCTTTGGGGTTGCATATTGAGATGTCTTCAACCAAGTAACCTCTCCGAGATCCAGTTTTCTTCTTTATGATGAAGAAAAAGGGTTGAATATTTTTTAAGGCTCAATTTTTACTTAAAATAATCCATCTATAATGCTGAAACAGCTGACCAGAAGAGTTAGTGTCTTGCTGGTTAGTGTCTTGAGTGTTATTTTTACTGTTCATGAGTTCCTCTGTCCCAGTCAGAAAGGGCGGATCACTGAAAGAAGAAGATTTTCCTTTCCGCACACAACTAAGTATCTGCACAGCCATCAGGCTTCTCAGTGGATAACAACCAGCAAACTGAATTTTTAAAAAAATGAAACATTAGGTTCACAGGTGAGTTTTGACTTTGATTCATCTCTGTCTTGGAGGCAACTGATGTTGAGCCAGGACCAAAATCTGAACACCATCCATAATCAGAAAACCAGGTTGTCCATTTGTGTATAATTTTACCCTACACACATTTTAAAATCGAGAAATGTCCACGACGTTTTGAGTTTTGGTGGAGTGTTGTCAAGTGTGCCAACAGCAGATCGACTTGACTTTAAACGCCTGCAGAAATGTTTTCCAGCTCTTTTGTGAATGGCAAGAAGTTAGCCATAAACATTGACAACTTACAAGGTATGAAAGATTTTACTTTTCAGGGAAGAAAAAGTCCTAGCTCGGGCTGTGTACTCTTCATGCTACATCCCTTCAGGAGGCAATTGATCTGGTTTTAGTGACACAAAGACGAACCAGTGATTCCATATGAAGACAGCTTGGCCATTTCATCGTGAAGGTTTGTGTCCATCTTTTGCCATGAGAAGCCAGTGACATGGGTGGTAAAAGTCAAGGAATGAAGAAAAGTTAAATTTACTGACTCATGGCATGAGAACAGTAGGTAAGGGCAAGAGAGGACCACACCACCAGGGTGAAAGGCTGAGGTTTTTCTAAGGCTTTGAGGGCATAAAAAGGGGATGGGGCCATCAAAACAAGAGTCAGAAAGGCGTTCTTTAGATCAGCTTGCAGTCCATCTATCTCACAGGAGTACCAGGATTATGCTAATGGTTACACATCAAGGAACCAAGATGACATAGTCCACTATTCTAGCTCTCACAGAAGGCCTTTAAAGGTCACAATAAGGAAACTTGTATTCACCAACTTGGTCACAGGCCGTTGGGAAGAATTGTGTGTGTTTCACATCACAGGCAGCCTTTTATTTACTTTCACATGTGGTTAGCCTTGCAGAATTTAGCCACTTAGTACAAGCCAGTTCAAGTCTGATGGGGAAGACTCTAGATTTCGTATAACCATCCTGTCATGGTAGATTAATGCATTTTCTGCCTATTCAGCCTCTACATCTTTTATTAAACATTTTTCATTTATAGCCTAATTAATTATTTTATTCAGTGTTGGAAAGTACTATCTTTATAAGTCCATCACTCTTTCCATTATTTAACAATAGATTTCCCTCTACAGAGAGTGTTTCTCCTCAACTGGATCTCTGTGGTTACCATTAAACAGTTTATATAGGAAAGCAGAGAAAATTTTAATTTATTCTTTCTGACCGATGATTCTCAGCAAAAAATATCAATGTCCTAGTTACTTCTATGCTAGTTAATGTGTTGATGTTTTATGTTGTATTGTTGCTTATGCTTTCCACATTTGCAATATCATGAATCCATGGGCTAGTATAAATAAAACACTTCTATGTTACATTTATTTTTTTCTTGAATAAATTGCCCCACGTTTGGCCAATGAGTGCAGTTTATTGAAAGATGTTGAAATGTATAAAGACTTTGGAAATCATTTTTTCTGTGCAATTATGTTATCAACTTCTTAAATAATTTATGTCAGTTTCTTAATGTTTGGCTATTTATTTGTCTTGTTTCAATTCAGTGGTATTTAAAAATATAAAACAAATGGCATAAAACTTGTTGAAACTGTCATGTGAGTTTTTAATTTTATTAATTTATGTTTAATCAGTTTATTTTATTATCTCATGTTTTGAAGGAGTAGTTTGTTTATTGATTGATTGGTTGGTGCCAGGAATCAAACTCAGGGCCTTGTGCTTGTTGGTCAAGCACTCTAACCACTGAGCTAAATCTCAAGCCCTCAAGGAATAGTTTAAAGGAGATTTAGAAAGCTACTGCTCCTGTGATTATGTCACAGGAAGTTCCTCAAAGGTTAGAAAGCAGGAGGAGCATGTGGGGGAAGGAGAAAGCACCTGAGTGCAAGATGGAGATGTATTTCCTTTGTGATTAGAAACACATAATAATATCCCAGTGATTGCTTTCTTTAAAGAGACAGAAATAGGGGGCTGTTCAGTCTATTGATAGAACATAATCCACTAGAGTGCTTGAATGTGTGGAGCAGCACTTAATGCTGGAAGACGCAGCTGACAAAGAAACCCTTACAAACGAATGTGCAATGCACAAATGAGAAAATTAAATTAGAGCTAATATTTAAAATGTTGTCTTTTAGATCACTCTACAAGTTGATTTGATGTACTCAGTAACTTGGGGATTTAAATTAGCTATATGGGAGTGTTCGCTACATTCCTTTATCCTTGGAGACATGTTCTAGGCTCAGTTTAGGCTCATGAATGCCTAATTTATTTTAAATCGACTAAAAAAAGCCAGTGAAATTAGTATTCTGTTTCTTCAAACTCTACACCTATTCACTCAGCATAATTTTTTGATTTCTCACATTTTAGTATTTCGAATTTAGAAAAAGTTACAACTTCAGTAATCTTTCCTTTGAATCTTCAATGCTAATCATCAAAATCCCAGCTTCTAAAGAGATGGCAAATATTTCATTGTTTTAACATTGTTAAAAACAAATGTAAGATATAAACCCAGAGAGAGTACTATGATTAGTCAGATTGGGGATGAAATATGTTTGTTTTCAAACACAATAGATTTAAAATTAAATCAGAGATTTGGATCATTCCATGGGCTCTGATGAGTTAACAATCCTTAAAAACATGACGGCTTGTAGTAAAATGCAAGTTGATTTTGTTTGGACCAACCACCAAAGTCAGTCTGAGATTCTAGCGCTTCAGATGGCACCAGAGCTGCTGGCTGCTTGTTCCCAGAATGGAGGTTGTACCCAGACAGGGGGAATCATTTGCCTGTTCCCTTATACCCTGGCAGATGTGCTATCAGTGTACTTTCCTAAATTCTGTACTTTCCTAAATTTGAACATGCAGTTTGTGTTATATAAACTGTTTTACTTCAGTTAATTCTTTATACTTTCCAAATACATTTTGTAAATGGTGATTTCAATTATTGAATTTCTCCTTCTTATTTTCGGGTATGGACATGACATTGATTCAACTACAAAATTATTGGGCTTTACTTGAGGAAAACAGTATAGTAGTACCTTGGTACTCGTAATTAATTGGTTTTGGGAGGCACAATGAGTACCTCCCAAACAGCCATGATCTGTCGGATGCTTCTTGTCAGAAAACAACAAGCATCTGACAGATCATGGGTGGAAAGGGAAGAAAGGACAGGAGCTAACAAGGCGACCCACACTGACATGTGCTAGTTTGTGCTTTGAATACCAAACAAATGATGAGTTTTGGGACACAATTTTCAGGTCCACATTTGTCCCATTCCAACTTGATGAGTTTTAAAACAGTTCAGTAGCAAGGTAGAGTCTGCCAGGAGACTACGAAGTCTCTAAGACAATTTAAACATTGGGGATTTTACTTTGAATTCTGTGCAGCTTAGCTTATTAAACGTGAATGAAAGACCCAAGAACTGATGTGTGAATGTATTTATTACCTGGGTCCCGAAGGGATTGCCAAACAAAATAAAGACTGATCGGGGTGCGACAGCTAGATGTTTGGAGAAAGCCAATCAAATATGCAATGAAACTTCATTTCGATGTAGAAGTCATGCAAACCTAGGGATAGTTTCTCCCTGAACTGGAATCTGAGGGATGACTTTGCAGATAAAAGAAAGTTTGCCAGCAGTCGTTTCTGAGAGCTAAGCTTTTTATTTTGTGCTTTCTATTTTTGTTTTGTGGAAAAGATCTAGACAGCCAAATGTTTGTGCTAGAATTATTTTCTTGTTTTGCTTCTGCCAGATTAAAAAAACCAAGAAAGGGCCGGGGATTTAGCTCAGTGGTTAGAGTGCTTGCCTTGCAAGCACAAGGCCCTGAGTTCAATCCCCGGTACCAAAATAAAATAAAATAAAATAAAATAAAATAAATAAAAAAAAAACCAAGAAATCATTCTATTTGTATGCACTGCAGGAACTGTATATAGATGACTTAGCTAAATGGTAGGCATTGAGGTATATGAAAAACAGAAGCAAGAAACATAATTCATTTTGAAGATAAAGGAAGGTGGGAATAAATAGGAAAATAAATCTTACTATTTCACTTGAGGACAGTATTAAATGCTCAAATTCTTTTAGTGTTCTTGGTTTTGGGTGGCCACCATTTCAAGATAATGTGTATTTCTATGTCTCCAATATAAAATCCTATTTTAAATTGTGACAGTGGAAAGTAGCTATGGATTAGTAAAACATACTTATGCCCTCCCACCACTCAGTCATACCAGCACCAAAAACAGCTTTTCATATACCCAAGACTCATAAAAGTGTAAAATAAATGTTCCATTTTGGGAGTATTATCATCTGGTTTGGAGAGTTAATTCTTTTCTCGACTGTATTATCTTATGAAAAACATAATTTTATGTCCACATCATTCTATGCTGTTTGATAATAATAAAACCAACCCGCCTTAGTAAATTTTTTGTATTCTACATGTCAAGTTCATGGCCTTTCTTTGAAAATGTTCTGTTAATTTAAAAAAAGAGCCCCTCAGATTGGGAGATGACTTACCTAGGCTTGGGAAGGAAGGATCATGGGAGATGAGATTGTTGATCCAGACTACTACCTCTATTTGAAAATTGCCCCCCCCCAAATCTAGTAGAAGGGTGTCTCCACAAATGTGCTGACGAGTCCAGAGAGAAAGAGCAGCATAAAGAAAAGAAAAAAGCACCTGGCTGGTAAAATAGCAAAACATATGATGATCAAAATGATGGAGACTTGTATATGCTTATCTTTAGGTTTTTCCAACTGTCGGATGGAAGGATGTCTTCAGCCACTCTCAACAGTCTCAAGTCTTTTGCCCAGGAAGTGTCTGGCTTTTGCTGATAGCCCCAGTTCACCAGCAAGAAATCCTCAGTGGCAAACAGCTCTGCTTCACATCATCTAACCACATCTTTACACAAATCTCTTCAAACATGCTTCAGTAGTTGAGTGTTTGTGGGAAGGAGAAAAATGAAGGCAATAAATAGAATAAGGATATTAAAATTTTAAATTCTTAGAGAAAAAGAAAGTAGACCAATCAAGAAAATAACAGGAAGGTGCTGTTTGAGATTGAAGGTGTCCTGACACCCTAACCCAAGTAATCACCCAAAGCAACGGGCAGTTAATAGTTGTCAACGTGAAGTGCAAAGCTGAGGACAGAATCTGCTCTATTTTCAGGGACCCCCTCCATTCCCTTTTCCTCACCCAGGCATGCTTCCTGTCCTTTGCAGGAAGAAACTTGGTCATCTGCTCACAGCTACACTGTGAAATTCTGACTGTCAGGCTGTATTTGGAAATAGGATCTGTCAATCTCGCTTGTGATTTCGTGCTGACAGAGAAACGTCTGCAGAGACTCACTCTCACTGTATTAATGACAAGGTCTGACAGGTGTTATTTTCCTGTCAAACTTTTCCTACCTCACATAACTGTTAGAGACCACCTCCAAACTCAATCTTGAAGGCTCACAATTTATCTTTTATTTCTCTCTGCCTCTTGTACCCGTCCTTCCCATGATATTAGATTCCGTGTGGAATGAGTATTCTGACCCTAAATCTCCATTTTATATCTTCTTATTACCCTACCTTCCCTTAAACATTTCTGTTTCTATTCTTTCTCTCTCCTTGTTCAAAATCTCTGACTAACAGTGAACATGACATACTAAGTAGTATCATTCCACTATTAGTTCATTCTTTATACTAATACATTCATATTTCCAGGCCATAAGTGCTTTCTAAACTAGAGTGGTGACTACATTAATAAGAACGATAAGCTTTGACGCATCGAATTGTTTCTCTGATATGAGAGACCATAATTATAAATAACGACAAAGAGGTGTAATAGATATTATATAAAAGGAGGATGGTGAGCAGAGGAGAGG
>PVJO010016785.1:11613-41068 GCA_004026905.1 Hystrix cristata
GGGGAAAGGGAAAATATGGAAAATGATGAATGAACCTGCTGTAAATAGGGAGGGAGGGTGCAGAGGGGAGGGGGGAGAGGGGGGAGAACCAAGATACATCATGTATAGGTACAGAATTAATGTAATGAATGTGACCATTGTATGTAGAATGTACCAATACATGTTCTTGGTTTAAAATAAAATAAAATAAATAAATAAATAAAAAAGAACGATAAGCTTTGGGGCATTCCTGTAAGAAAATTTTTTTTTAATATCCAACTTTCAAACAAATCTGCAGATATTCATCTAAAGTTGTGATAGACCTTCCTGAGGTTGAATTTGACATTTATCTCCCCTGTAGGACTGGTCCTCGGTAGAGTGACTTCCCTGCTTTACTATTCTTTATGGTTGATATAATATCTTCGCCCAAATTAAAGGCATTTTTTGGCAAACATTTGGCTTACATAATAACTAGAAAATAATTGTTTTGGGTGACTCCCTTCCATAAATGGACTTTTATCCCAAATTATCCAATCTGATTATTCTCACATCTGAATTTCTCACACAAAGAACAAGACTTTTCATTATTTTTAACATTATAAAAATCTGACTTGTTGCAAGCTCATTATTTTTTTTTCTCTCAAAAGTTAGAGTGCTACGTATTTGCCTATGTGCATTAAAAGAATGTGGTCAGGGCAAGTATTAAGCCAAGTGAAAGATGTCCTGGTTACAACAGACAAGATATATTACATGTGGGGATACACAGGCAGTTTGGCTTGGTCTATTCTCACCAAACCTTACTTCAGAAGGAGAAATTATTGCATTGTTGCCTGCTAATTTCTTTCAATTTCCATCAAAGTCTCATTGGTAATAATTGTTAGTGTCAGAAATCACCCAAAGTAGAAGTCCATTCTGCAAGTACGATTTTATCAGGGATTTATATATAAAACAACAAAATTGTAACATATTTCTTATCATTTCCTGACAGCCATTCAGATGATTTTATCCAAGTAATACAAAGTGATTGAATGGCTTGAAAATAGGTAATAGTCATCTCCCTCTTAAGAAATGTATTTTGAAATGTAAGTGAATACTCGGTGTATGTGCAAGGAAGCTGACTTCTAGCATTTGCCAGGTAACTGATCTTAGAGCTGATGTATTTATCACCATTTTAAAGATAAACTGAAAAGTGAATAAATAAAACTGGATAACTAACTAGTTCACCTACTTATCTTTCAGTAATTTATTCTGCAGTCTCTCACTAAAAAGAAATTAACTTCCATGATTTCCTCTTCAACTACTAAGGTCCCTAATATATGCCCAGAAAATAACTTACTTATTATGGGCAATATGTCTGCCTTAAGCATTCTTATTCACATATATGATCTCAGTCTTCTGAAAAGATGAACTTATGCCTTGTTAACTAGACTATTATTAAAAATCATGGCAGAATCAAAAGGCTATGCTCCCAAGAGTCATCTCGTTTATTGGAGTTTATGTATGGCAAAATAAACTTGCACTATGTGCAGCAAGAAAACTTTTAAACAAACGAATCTTCACTTGTCCCTCTTTAATATCTAGCACAGGTTTTCTCTAGAAATATAGTAAATTTCTTCAGTGGTAACGCTTCCATCATTCTTAGGAGGTTTAATGTGTGTATGTGTTAGCTCTTGGGAATGTGTATGTAATATTTATTCCTTTATCAGATATACAACAAAACATATTGCTTTGTAGGTTAGATGAGAAACAGCTCCACTTGCCTGCTGCTACGGGCAATAATCTCTTCAGAGGTTTTACTTCTTTCTGGTAATAGGTAACACTTTTTTTCTCTTCTCTTTGGTACTACCATGTAATTCTTATGGTGATTATGATTTTTGAGATATTTAGTTATACTGGTTTTCTTCCGTACAATGAGGTTTTTCTATATTCTTTTGGTTTGTTTGGATTAGTGATATTGATCTAAGAGGATTCATATAATTACCAAAATTTCTTGGGATCATATGACCCTCCTTACTGTATTTTGCATTCCTTTCTTTAGTTTGTGGTTACTGACCCATGAGAATAAATGAACACAAAGCTTTCAGTTTTTGTTGTTATTTTGTTTTGTTTTCCTTTTCATCTTTTTGGATTATCCTTACCCTTAATTGCATCCTGCCTTTTCCATTTGAGTTAGTCTTTAAAATATTTTACATTCTTGGGTAAGGAAGGCTGAATGCTAAACAGAGACCCACTCCAGAGGTACCAAATCCCAAATAACCAGGGTGGTAAAAAACAAGAGATATGCAGTAGGCCAATTTCTAGACCTCCAGAAATCTATCCAGCCTCTGAATTGACTCAGTGAAGCCATCTATCCTGGACTGAGTTTAGGATTTTAATCAACATAGCAAAGCTAATTCTAGTTGCTGAGATAATCACAGACTCTTGAGAATATGATATAAAGGAGCAATTTCATGGTTATATTTTAGAGTTGTAAGTGAACTTACCAGATTGGTATTGTAGCTATTACAGGAATTCCAAAGGAAAACTCTATGATGATTTGTTTTCTGTGCTGTGAAAACATTCAAAGAAAAGTAATTTAGTCCTTTGGGATGTTTCTGAAAACTTCCTCATGTCTTACCATTTAGGTAATCACCACAGTTATTAAAATGTTGTTCTTTCTTTTCTGTGACTTCCATCCTTTACTTACCCAATACTGCAGGAAATAGCAATTGAACTTCTATTTCTTTCCTTTGTAATTTTTTCTTCAATGCAAATTCAGAAACGGAAATAGAGAATTTCTTTCTGCTTAATAAGTCCTTCTTATCCAATAAAATAAATAATATTGCTACTGCCTTGATATGCTGTATAAATCAACTTCAGAAAATTATATTTTCATCTTAGAAATGAAGTTATGAAGCGAAAAACTGGACTTATTTTAAAGAAGAAGAACTAATTACACACAAGAATGTGCTTGAAAATAAGCAGCACTCGTATCAAATTATTTGTTTGCGTGTTGCAGTCTAATCCTTCTTGCTTTCAATGGGAAAGAGAGAGCTTATTGACACTCACATCATTTACTCTGGAGATAATAGTATAACAAGCCAATCATTTTATTTTCTCTTGCTTAGTCAAGTGAATTTTTATGTAACTATAGAAAGAATTTGAGAGTAAGATTCTTTTTCATAAATCTTCAAGTGCAAGGTAGGGAGAGAAAAAATGCCAATTTCAGATTAGCAGTTTCTGAAAAATTAAATAACAGGCAAGTGGTTGATCCTTAGACTATACAAGATAATTTATTCCAAAGATTAATCATTTTTGTCAGCTTTGCTATTTTAGAGTAGTTTGAATTACAGTATCAAGTATATTTCTAAGAAAAGACTGCTGCAATATTAAAGGACCACTTAATTTCATTAGATCTTATTATAATAATTCTCAATTTCACCAGAGACTTCCTATGAACTCATTAAGAAATTATCTCGAATGTATTATATTAAACACTAACTACTTATCATAAGAGTTTGCCCAGTGTCTCTAACCAGTAGGAATAAATGCATTCACTTCCTTCGGGGGTGGCAGTCGGCAAGCAGGGATACCCCAGGGTCACCCAGAGCCGCTGTCTGCACATACCTATTCTCCCTCCCTGCATTCACTTCTGTATGTTGAAAGCTTGACCATATTAACAAGTACAAGCAATACTACATTTTATTTCTAGAAAGGAATAGTCTCTCCTTTGGTTTTCTTGCTTGTTTCCTAGTCAGATTAAGTTTGTAGCCAATTGTCAAAATACAAAATATTGAAATGTTGTACAAACAAAAAATATGTAAAGAAGACATGATAGGTGTAAGTGGAATCATCTCAAAAGCTATTAAAGTCGAACTTGCAAATTGGTAAAGGGAAGAATTTTTTGCTAATTTTACATGAATTTATATACTGCGGAAGTAGATACAATGAAATAGTTTGAGGGCTAAATTGACCACTTCAATGCATCTGGGACTATAACTTTGTGTAATTTTATTTCTTCTGTAGCTATCTAAACTGGCTGTGATGGTTAAAACAGTTGAATTAATATAGTTAAATAGCATTTACTTTTGTGTTTGCTTATCTATGTAATTACTCTCTCATTCATTTAACACACACTTATTGAGCATCTATCTATATTAGCAACATACTAGGTACTGGAAATACAGAGATAAACAGATACAAAATTGCCCTCCAGTAATTGCCAGTGTCAGTAGAAAAAGTGACATGTTAGCAACATAATAAGAGCAATGATGGAATCGCATGTAAAAATCAGTGATCCTACAGAACAGAGGATGATTTGCTCTATACAGAAGATCAAGACAGAATTCAGCTGAGTCAGAATTTGAAGCCACTAAAAGGAACAGACAGCCAACTGGATCTTGAATGACAAAACGAATGTGACAAAACAAAGGGCTATGATGAGAAAATGCACAGAAAGATAGAAATAAATCAATTATTCAGTGAGAGCAGTAAGGGGACTGCTGATGACACAACTTGGCAAGTGCCACCATTTCAGGGAAGAGGATCGAGCTAAGAGGTGGAGAAAGAGAAGCCACCGAGAATGGCAGGCCAGATTAGAGCCATTTCCAACTCCAAGAAAAGAAAATTTCGGAAGGAAGTGGCCATACATTGATGCTGAGGACGTGACAGGAAAGCTAAACTGAAAGATCGCCCATTAGATCAATGATCCTGGACTAGGGGCTATTTAAGGAGAAGGCAGAGGGCAATTTTCTGATCTGAGGAAAACTAAAGGTAAAGATAAAGCTTCTACCATTAGGAAGCTCACGTTTGACATGGGGAAATAAGTGGACATGCATTGTTAAGTTAGCCCTACACTATTAGTGAATTAGCATTGTGCAGGAGTAGTTGTAGAAAGGGTTTGGATGGTGGTTGCAAGGGGGCAAGGAAAGGAGAGGGAAGCATGGAGGTATTTTATAGGTAAGGGAGCCCTAGATCACAATAGTAAAATCCTGTGACCCACACGGATATTGTGGAAATTGCCTGTAGGGGTAAAAATATAAATTATATAATTTCACTAAAACATTACAGAGTATAGAGGCAATATCTACATATAGAAGTAGCTAAGGATTGCTCTAATTAGACAGTGAAGGCTCCTACCTTATTTTAATTGCTTCCCTCCTTTTTTTTTTGTCTTCATCTTTAGCCTTCCTTCCTGCTCGTCCTCCGGTTTCTGTGGAAAGACAACATAGTGTAACACTGTTTACTCTGCCTTTAAAATGGCCTCCTGTGAGATGCTGCAATGGCTTTTTGTGTCTGGACCATGAATGTCTCCATCTGCAGAGACTTAGTGGGAAATTTCAACACAAAGAAGATTACCGTGTTCCCTGGGTCCTTTGCACTCTCAGATAAACACCAACCAAGGACTGGGATGGTTTTCATTTGTAAGAGGTAAATTTCAAGCAGAACTCACTCTTCCTGATTTGGTTTCGGGGGTGGGGGTGTGGAGTCATGGGCATCACCTGAAACCAATTTCATGTGATAACAAAGTTTCTCGTGAGATGTTTGATTTTAGAAATTTTAGCATGGGTGTGTGGAAGAACGGAGGAGGGTTATGGGAAAGCAGGAACAACTAGTGTCAGAATACCATCATGCTGATATCGATGATAAGCTCTTGACAAAGTATTAAAATAAAACAACTAATTTTGACTTTTCTTGCAAGGTCATTAAACGTTATTGGAGTAAGAGGGGAGACTTCGTAGCAGCTATTGAGGTAGGAGAGAGGTGTGGCTGAAACTGGCTGGGAAATTAGGCGTGACCTGTTAATTACAAAAATTCCAAACAGATGGCAACTTCTCGAAAATGGCCAAGATCCGAGGTCAGCTGAGGTGCGAAATTCTAACACCACCTCTCAGGACCCAAATGTAAAAGTTCCCACAGGAGCAGAAGTTTTTACAGGTTTTCTTGAGATTTAGAGAGCATGAAGAGACCCATTAAAGTGATAGACAGGGTTATTGTATCTTTTCGTAATAGGTGCAGTATGTATTTTTACTTTTTATTGTTTTTTTTTTTTTAGTTTTTCTTTTTTCCTTTTTTTTAGGGTTTAAGGTATTATTTATTTTTTATTTATTTTATTTATTTTTATTATTTATTTTTTTATTTCAATGAAGAAAATTTATTGATACATTTTAGATATACATAACGATCACATTCATCATAGTTAATTTGTACCTGTACATGATGTATCTTGTTTTTTTCTCCCCTCTTCCCCATCCCTCCCTTCAGCTCCTCATCCCCTCCTTATTTATAACACTTTATTTACATTTTTCCATTTTTTCCCTCTTTTTCTTTTCTTTTCTTTTTCTTTGACCCGAACTCACTCTGCAGAGTCAGTGTCTCCCAATCTCCATTTTGCCCTTTTAAATAAACTTTATCATCACTTTTGGCTCATTTCATTCAACTCTTTTTTTTTTAATTTTATTTTAATGGTACATTTTAGATGTACATAGTGATAACATTCATCATTGGGGATTTGTACCTGTACATGATGTATCTTGTTGCTTCTTTTTTTCCCATTCCCTTCCCCTCACCCCCTCCTCCCTCCCTATTTACAAAACGTTTGCTTTCCTTCCATTTCTTATTTCTCTTGTCCCTCTGTTCCTTTCCCCCTCCTTTGTTCCCTTTCCCCTTTGGACATTTTCTTCCCTTTCCCAATATAATACATTTTAGTCTTTATTTACACTCTCAGTTTCTCACACCAGAGAAACAATGTGGTATTTAAACGTGTGTCCAATTTATTTCACTTAAGGGTATGGTCTCAAGATGCCTCCATTTACCTAGGAATACCTCAAGCTTATCATTCTTATGGCAGGTGAGTTACCTGAGTCATCTGATATCATTCAATTCTTTATAAGTCAAAAACTGGAATTTTAACTCCAGAAGGAGGGCTGAGCAATCCAGAACCTGGTAACATTAATTTGGGATACAGTTACCCAATAACACTATGACCGAGAGAAATTAAAAGGAAAAAAAGTGAGGGAACCACAAAGAGGACAGCGCAAGAATATACTATAAACTCAGACAACGGAGCCCTGGGCACACAGAGAAACTGCCAATAAGTCTTGTGAACATCAGCCGGAATTCTGAAAGGAGTGAGCGGAGATTTGAACTGCTGCCCTCCATCCAGGATACACTATAAATTAAAAAAAAAGAAGAAGAAATAAAACTCTGATAAATCTGGTATTAGTATGAAAACTTTTACCATCACAAGACATTATTAAGAAAATGAATAGTCAAGCCAAGGATTGGGAGAAAATATTTGCACAAGTTACATCTAAAGATGGATTTGTGTCCAGAATAGGTGAAAAGCTCTTGTAACTCGATAATAAAAAGACAATTTAATTTAAAAATGTACAAAAGCCTTGGATAAATAGTTAACAAAGGAAAATACAGAAATGAAGTGAAAGCGCACGAAAAGTTGCTCAGTAACATTGATCGTGGGGAATACACATTAAAGGCACAGTGAGACATCACTGCTGAAATGATTGAAGAGAGTGACAATCCTAAATGTTGAAAATGTGAACTAAGCAGAACTCAGACATGTTACTGGTGTGGTGTAAGTGATCAAATTACTTTGGCGGGCTGATTCACAGTTGTCAAAATGTTAAACATTCACTAATAACCTAAAAATTCTACTCCTAAAATTTTCTCATAAGGAATAAAATCACACTGGTTTAAAAAAGCTTGCATGAATTATTCCTAGAAGTTTTATTCAAAAGATGAACACTGAAAATATTCTAAATTTCCATGAACAAGGGAGTATGTAAATAAAATACAGAGTATTTATATGATGGAATACCATTCAATGTGAAAAAAGGGGTGTGTGTGTGTGTGTGTGTGTGTGTACTAACAACAATATTTTAAGTGAAACAAGTGGAACACAAGACTACGAAATAGAAATACAGGATCAACACTAGCAAATGCTTTTATTAATTAATATTTACTATATATATTACATTTGGTATACACGAAAAACAGAGTGTACATTGTAGTGTTCCATTTCACAAAATTCTCAAATAGGCAAAATAAACTAAAGAGAAAAATATCAGATAGCCAGTGTCTCTGTGATCTCTATAATGTGGAAAATGGAAGATTTTTGAATGGTCAATGTATTTGACTTCATCTGGATAGTGGTAAGAATTACATAGTTGAATGGCTTCATCAAAATTCATCGTATCATACTTTATAGAACTGAACATTTTATTGCACGCAAATTTTATTTCAAGACTCCTAAAAACAAAAGTAGAAGAAATAAAAATATTAAAGTCTTATATAGTGAAAATAAATATACAGCTGCAGGATGAATGAAGACAAAAGTGAACTGTCACAATGGATATTTATAGCTTAGGATAAAATATTTTAATTGCACCATGTGTAGATTCAAAGAATGCTACTTCTCCATTTGGACAGGAGTGAAAATAATGTCATATGACCAACATAATTGATTCAGAACATGCCTTTTTTTTTTAAAGATTTTATAAACGTGAAGTCTGAAAAGCACAAAACAGAAGTAGAAGAATATTGGCAATCACATACATAAACTCATCTGTCTTAAATAATGTAAAGCAATTCAAACCTGTCTAGAAGGACTAGAAGCTAGTGCAGAGGGCTGGGGATTTAGCTCAAGTGGTAGAGCGCTTGCCTAGCAAGTGCAAGGGCCTGAGTTTGATCCCCAGCACCAAAAAAAAAAAAAAAAAAAAAAAAAGCTTCTGCAATCATCTGACTGCACAATGGGCTAGTACCTTCCTGCAGTATATTCTCAGAGATTTTTCCCAGTGAACATGGCAAGTGGCAAGTTGTTCTCTCAGATCTTTGGGCTCTACCTTCTGCAGCCACCAGGACCCGAGACTTTCCAAGTGGAGATCCTCCTGCACCTAGCAGAGGTCCATAATGATCCCTTTGGCCAGTCATTCTCCGTAGGCACATCCCTTCCCCTTCTAAGGTCTCCATCTGATTTCTCCTTCTCTGCTAGCCAGCAGTGATGTTCTAGCACGGTGCACAGCTAAGACTCTCTGGACTGTGCTCCATTGAGAGAAAGCTCTGGATCCAGAGCCGACCCTCACCCCGGCCATCAACCGGAATTGAACAAAGCGTGTCCTGATATTCTCACTTGAGACTCACTTAGAAAAGTGCCCTTCTGATGAATGTACTTTTCTCACATGTCCTTCTGTTCCCAGAGTGATATTCTGTCTGACATTAGTTGCTCCATGCTAGAATGTCTAGCTGTATAATCACCTAAAACTCCCAGGGCTGCTGGGTAACTGCTCCTACCACCCTCCTGTCACATGGCTGCCGCACCAACCTAAGAGGGACCCACACCCCTCACCTGCCTCAGTCACAGGCAAGAGGAGACCAATATGCAACACTTTCCAGACCTCCTTGCTTAAAAAGAATTCGATGGTGTCTACGCTGTCGATGGTGCCTTCTCACCCAAGTGGTGGATCAAACATGAAAAGCTTTCCCCTTCATCTCGTGTGAGAATACATGGCCGTTGCTTCCAACTGAGAAATGACGCTGTTCCACAACATTTGAACCCACGGCCTTGCTTGCTAAGCAGACTGAGCCAAGGTGATTATGCCATTGCACCATTAGCGATGTACATATCTTCTCTACAAAAAGGGTTTTGCCAAGAGGAAAACTTAATTTTTTTGTCTTTTAACATTAGAAGAAATTTGAAATTACTCTGAAGAAACACAGTGGATATTTCCCCCTAATAAATGTAGCTTTGCAGGTTATATGGAAAGTCAGAGTACCTATCTGTAACCAACCACTATTCGTAATCTAGGAAAAATTTTAATAAGAAAAGGCAAAACCTAACCATTATTACAAGTGACCTGATACTTCTTAACTCCCCCTCCCCTTTACACCTTAATTTTGAAAGTAGTAGACCTAAAGCCCCATAGAATTTAAGCAGAACTGCCCTCTCACTCTGTGGGACTGAAAGGTATGAACTTAGCGTTTTCTCTTCCTTACGTCTCTCTGGAAGAAAAAATGTAGTAGTTGATTTATAAGTTCTGCAGTGACCAAGTGCTGTCTGCACAAGCCCCCACGGTCTAGGAAGGAATGTAAACAGCGCAGGTAGAGGAAGCCAAGCAGTTCTTGCTTAAAGCTAAGTAGTTCTTGATTAAAATCAATAACTATGGAGAATAAGCAAGAAGCAACTCTGACACAAGTTAAATTTGGCTTTTTATTCCCAAGGATAGAACATTTGGTCATTCACATCATAAGGTAACTGCCACACAAAGATGTGATTTCTTCCTGGAAATTCATTTATTCCTTTATTCAAAGAATAGTAACTGATTGCCAAAAATTTACCATGCATTATAGCATGCGTTTAATATCTACACAGAGAAGTGGAAATGCTAATAAAGTTTTCACTGAATACATCTAAATTTACTAGTTTCAGCTAGACTGACAGCTGATTATTTAGGGTATAATGTCAAAGGCAGTCAGTCAGTAATGAATTAAAAGCAAATGAGGGAAACTAACAGCCCAGAAAGATGCCCTAGCCCCGTGTCTCCCTGCTCCTCTCCTGTAGGCACAAATAACATTCCTGGAAATGACATAAAAGGCGACTAAAGGAAAAGTCCAAAGGTGCTGGAAGGAGGCGAGCTATCAGGGAGCTAAAGGTCAGAGGACCGTCACAACAAGGAGTCCGTCCTACCCTGCAGGAGACAAGCAGTCCCACTATTTTCTGATCTCCAATGTGACTACAGAAGGCGGCCATGTAAGCTCATTTCCTTGTGAGATTTACTAGAAATCCTCTTGATATCAGGGCAGTCTGACACTACCAAGAAGGAAAACTGATCAGTCGACCATCAATAGCTCATAGGGGAATTATGGAACTAAAATATCCAATAACGGAAACAACTCACTGAATGATTCAGTAGTACAGTGGTGATAACAGAGTACAGAAGTAGTAAGCTTGAGGACAGATTAATAAAATTCCCCCACTCTGAAAAACACAAAGAAAATAGACCAAAAAAAGTCAGTGTCTAGAGACCTTTCAGTTCATTAAAAAAAAAAAAAGATATAACTTCCATATCATTGAAATCTGAAAAGGAAACCAGGAAGAGAGTAAGACTGAGAGAAATATCTGCTGAAATAATGGCCAAAAGCTCCCAAACTGGAAAGAGCTAAAGAAGTTAATCAATCCAACTCCAACAAGGCAAACTCAGAGAAATTCACACAATCATAATTAAACTCTGAACACGAAAGACAGAAAATACATATTACAAAACCAGCTAGAGTGAAAGGATGTATTGTCTATAGGAAACATCAGTTTGTGGAACAAAGAACTTCTTATGGAAAACCACAGAGGCCAGAAGGAAGTGGGAAGTTTTGCAAGTGGAAGAAAATAGTTTTCAACTGCATATTCTATAGCTAGCAAAATTATCCTTTAGGAATTAAACAGCAATAACATCTCAGATAAAGGAAAACTAAAAGAATATATTTGCTAGCAGACTGACCTTCATAGAATGGCTAAAGCAAATGTTTCTTATAAAAGAGATTATAAAATAAATAATTCTGCAGGTAGGTATTCAGGGTAGTCAAACTTAGAAAGGAGTGTGATACGTGATTTATAGTAAACATCCTTAGAAGGCTGGACCTAAATCCACTGCAGGGAAAGAGAGTTCCATCAGTCTTGTATGTCCACAGAGCTTAACAAATCAGGTGCGGGATCTTAGGAAACTGTCAGCATAAACAAGAGAGTAAGCATTGCACAGGTTGCGACCGAAGCATAACTGATTCCTTTCAGACACGGCGCCTCTGAGAAAAGTCCCCTCAGAAGGTGGCTGGGAGTGAGCAGAGAGGGTCTGATGGATTAGAATGACACACGAATGTCCTGCCTCCAGGACGCCAAGCAGAATAGGGATTCAATGTGGACCTGCAATGTTTTGATGGACAAAATGATCTGGAATGACAGCTGAGCAAAAGCACGAGTGAGGACTACTGCCCGGTAATGTGTCCTGTTGCATAAAAAGTTTAATAGGGACCATGGGCAGAGAGAGAGGAGGCTTCTCCCTGACTCTAAAGTCAAAGATGTTAAGAGGGTCAAGAGCTGTTATTTGCACTGAAGTCTCAGCTCTGAGTATCTTCAACAATCCAAGCAAAACATAAGAATTCTCATATCGGTACTGGATCTTCCATTGCACTCAATGGTGGAAAAAAAAATCAGATTTTGATAAAGAGATAGAAATATCTTCTACATCATTTATAATACTGATAAATTTCTTACACTACAGGTAATGATTCTTTTGCAAATAAAAACATAGTTATACAAATCCAATTAATGGCATGGCATTTTTTTTTAACATGAATCCTTACTCAACCTTAAATGGAAGAATAAATTTATCCAAATAGTTAGGAAATTACTTTTAAAGAGACAAACAACACCGACATGTTATTTTTCAAAAGTTAATATGAGTCACAGGAAAAGAAACTAGAAAAAAAAATAACCATTGATCCATTTTTTTTTTAAGAAGGGCACATACCCAGCCTTTCATAATTACATGTATGTTTAGGGTTAACACTATTGATTTAACAATCTTGTAAGATCTTGATTTTTAAAGACAATTGTCTTCTTGGATCATAATTGTTAATCTAGAGGTTAGAATAGCCCTGATTATCAGTTATGAGAAATAACATTTCTACACAAAAGCTGAATTTAGAAAATAATATTTTATTATAGATGGGAAAATTGTTAAAAGGGGATAAATTGTTTTGCTTTTCCCCTTTAAAATTGTAGACTATATTTGAAATGCATCCTTTTTAGCACAATTTGTTGATGATATTCCAGCACTCATGTACTTCTAATAAACTCAGGAAATTAAAAAAGGGATCAGAATATGTTCTTTGCATTAACAACTATAGGGCAGAAACTTCAGTATGTAAAATAAAAATGTATTTTATAGGTAAAAATAAAGTTTATCCTAAAATATTAACTTTAATTTTTTAAATTGGTACATGTTCAAAGTACATAATTATTACATTTGTTATGGGGAGCTGGTACACATACCCATCTTTTTTCTTATTGTATTCTCTTCCTGTCTCGCCCCTCCCTCCTTCCTTCTACTCTTGGTCCCTTTCCCTTTCACAAAAGTTCTACCTCCCTTTTTCCTATTACCTATCTTTTATTTTGCTCTTTAATTTATTTATATTTTGGGTTTCTCTTACAAGAGAAACCATGCAATATTTAGGCTCATGTGTCTGATTTATTTCACTTAACCTTCTGAAATACAGCATCAATTTGTCCTGAGAATTGCAGTGCTCTGATTTTGATGAAAAATTCGCAGGAGAGAATGGTTAAGAACAGAGGGCAAACCTCTTCAGTATCAAATATCAAAAGACCTGGCTAAGCAAAAGATGTAAGATTAATATGAGATTAACACCCATTTCAGTCTCAGAAGGCAACACACAACTGAACTCTACTGCAAAACTCTATTCTAGAATCCCATCAATTCATGTCTCACTGAAGAATCTATTAGCATCAAATACTAGGCAAGATAAGGTTACAAATATATGCACGGGTTAAGGAGCTCACGTTCTGAACACAGCATCAACATTTAAGTTCTAGTCCATATGTATTAAGACCTATGAATAGAAAATCAGGTTGGATTCTTTTAAAAGACAAAGAAAATTGACCCGTGATCTTCAAAACTTCGAAAATTATTTTAATTTTAACACATTTCTTATGACTTTCATTTTCCAGGGGTATTCCCACTGGAAAATGGAGGATACATATATAAATAATAATCTCTCCATATATATTCAAAACATTATGGGAATACATAAGAAGATTTACTAAAATCACTCATAACTTACATCTAGAGAACAACTAAAAGAACAGAAATCACAAACTTCTTTTACATTTAGCTGAGGAAATAGGGTGAATATCAAAGAGGGATTACATCTGAGTCCAGCATGGCTAAAACATAGATAATGTCACCACCGCAAGGCCAAGGGAGCTTTATCCAACAGATCCGAGGTCCCAGGGATCAAAGCAATGGCCGCTGGGGTATTGCGAGATGGAGGAGAACTATGAAAGCGGGAAGACCAGCAGAGGCAACCCTGGGAAGGCATTACTTAGGGTGAAGAAGGAGGTAACCTACAAAAGGTAGATATTCCTTGGAGATTTGGTAGTGAATTGAAAGAAGGAGGACTACAGTTAATAATATTGTATATTAACATTTTGCTAAGATAGTTGATTTTAGGTGCTCTTACCAGAAAAAAGGTGACTACAAAAGGTGATAGATATGTTAAACTGTTTATCTGTAGTAATCATTTTATCATGGATATTTATATTAAAACATTATACCATATGCCCTACATTTATACTAAAAGAAGTGTAAGCTTAGTAATAATTTTGAAAACATCAGTTAAAATAATGATAAAATACCATTTTATCATAATAAAGAAGTGATTTTCTTTTTGGTTAAACCCCACTGTGTTAGACATTTTCACACATCCTTAGTAAGGATAAAGTGACATACCTTTGTTGTACAGGTTGTCAGTATAGAACGAGAGCATTAAGATGCTTATACCTCCTAACTAAGCCATTCCACCTCAAGAAAACAGAAAAGTGGCTATTCATCATTTGGTGATGAAATTCTAGGTTGTTTTCAATTTTAGTCTTATATTTTATTTTATTTTCTATGTAGTACACAGTATGTGTAGTAAAATATGTAAAATTTTAAAATAGCCTATAATTTTACCGGAACTAGTCAGACACCTTAGTAGTAAAGCTTCCAGGAAAGTAGTTAAGTGCTGTATTAGTATAACTAGAAAGTTGCTCTGGGTTTAGCTAGGCCCTGATGATAAATGTCTGAAAGGGCTGGAAGGGGTCAAAAGTGCTTTGTCAACAAGGAGAAGATTTACCATGTCAAATTTTTGCAAGGAAGAAGGATATTTTTCAAAGGAAAAAAGAAAGCTTATAGAATGCCAAACCGTGTTCCTCAGAGTGTGATCTTCATTGTTTATGATGACATCCGTCTACATGTGCTGCCTCAAGCCACGAAATCAAAACCCCTGGACACACAGCACAGGCACCTGCTGTTCCGCTATCCTCACCTGGCTCACAGGCACAGCGTCTGGGTCACACTGTAGAGAGTGAAACAGCAGAGCAGGCTTTGGGAACTGCAGATAATTTAGTGCCGCTGAACTGTGGCTTACGGTGGAATAAGAGGAAATGAATCTGGAGAGGAAGGTCATGGTCCACTCATAAGAAGTCTTAGTGACACCGTTTATGCTTGGAGACTACCATGAAGACTTAACAGAAAGTACTAATGAGTGTGAAGTAAATGAATAACTTGGTTAGCTTTTGTTTATGGGTTTTTTTTTCCTCATAAGTAATACCCTGCCAATGGTATGGATGATTGCATATGGAGCAGATATAATCAGGAAGAAAAATCAGGGAATATTTTAGTTTTCCTGGCATAAGAGGAGGAAAATTAGATTTAAATATGTACACTGGATAAATAATTGACTCTGTGGTTGGAGGGAAAAGAAACAATTTTGGATAATTCTGTTTCCCATGTTTGCTTGCCTCCATTTCTAAGTATGTAATAATTTATAAATATTTTAAAGCTATGACTTAGCATTTTCCATGTTTCCTTATTTTTTTTGAAAGACCTATATTTTACTAGAAACATTAAACTGGTTAAGATGAGTTCTTGTCATTATAATGGAGTCCAAAAGGTCATAAGAGGTCAAAAGAAGGATCAATAAATAGCCTTCTGATGACATTGCATTAGGTCCCTGTCCTAGACAGGGGTCATCCTAGAAATTTATCCCTAATTGCACTACAGCTGGAATTTCTACAACCCCTATGCCACACAGCGACAAACTCTCCACAGGATATTCCCTTACCGGATAAATTGCTGGCTAAAGGTCTATAAGACTTGGTGGAGGCAAGAGGATGTGTATTCAGGGGACCCAAGACCTGGGAAGGCCCACTGCAGGTTCCATGGACGAATGTTGTGACAACGTGTGTGTATAGAGGAGATATGAGTTGTGATAAGGAACACATTTTTTCAAAATAAAACCCACAAGTTCTCTTTGTCTGTCTTTTTGTGTCACAGAATGAGGCATTACTTTTAATCAGGCTGTCTGGCGAAACCAGAGTAGTGAGTTGTTTTCATGGGGATTGTGGTCAGAAGGAATTTCCTTTTGACTCCAGAATGTCCTATGACTACATTATATATTTCTTTTCCCCTAGTTTATAAATTATTTTACTTTTTAATTTTTTAACTGACAAACAATAATTATATATATTCATGTGGTACAATGTGAAATTTGATATATGTTTAATGAAATGGCAGAGCCCTGAGGCATTAGAGCAGCTATATGCAGAGGATCTACTTCCTATGCATGCTTGACAGAGAGGTGGGAACGCAGGCTGAGTTGAGTCCATTAGAGTCCAAAATCTCTACGGATTTTGCCTAAAAGGAGGTTAAAATCAGCAAATACTAAATTCACTTTAGAGACTTTAGCGGATCCCCAGAATTCCCCAAGGCTTGACATTACTCAGTCTATGACTCCAGAGCTCACAAAAGATTTCTATTCTATAATCACTCTAAAACTCACCAGAAACAGTTTGCAATAAACATAGTCCTTTTTCAACAGAAAACTTTTTAATGGCATGCTGTTGTTTTCAGTCGTATATTCTATAAAAGTGCTACTTTCCCTCTGAACACATTTCACTGATTCAAAAACTACCACATTTTTTCTGCATAGAACATTTTAGATTTGGCAGATTATTTCCCTTGGCTTCTTATAACTTGCCCCTGCATTTGCAATATTTGCTTACACTCTGGAAAGATGAACATAAACTCCATAGGTTTGACAAGCCGAAGGTGTACTCTTTTTCTGTGAGGATATTTCATGGAAGGATGTGCACTTCTTACTGCAGCATATCAAGAGGTGAATAATGTATCTGTCATACATTTACGGATGTTAAAATTATTTATTAGTTCAAAGATACTAGCTTGATTCCCATATTATTCTGGACCCCACCGACCTGTGAGAAAAAGGTTTCAGCACCCACTAATTATCACCTAGATTTCATGCTTTCATTAATGGCATTGATTAACACATATTAGGTAGAATTCTCTAGGAATAATTTTCTCTATTATTTAGTTTCCCTGTGGCACAGTTTTTAAAGGATACATGAAAAGGTTAAATGCATTATTCTTTTTGTTATTTCATCATTTTTCAAAGTCATGAGACAATGTCCTTAAAACAAAACAAAAAATTAGAAAAATTTGTATGTACATGCCCACGAGCACTTGTGTCAGCAATCTCTGTGTGTGTGTGTGTGTGTGTGTGTGTGTGTGTGTGTGTGTGTTGTGGTTTAAAGTCTCCCCAAAGTCTCATGTATTCCTAGGTGAAGCTTTCAAAAGGTCGTTGGATCATGGGGGTGGTATGTTCATCAGTGGATTTGTCTACTGATGTGTTCATAGCTGAATGTACTGTTCATGGGTGGGGGGGCTGTGGTTGGAGGAGGTGAATCACTGGAAGAAAGACTTGGAAGGGTATATTCTTCTTCCTGCCCCTCCTCCTCTTTCTGCTTCCTTGTTGCCATGGGATAACCAGCTTTTACTTGCCATACCCTCCTGCCATTTCGTTTCTGCCCTGGAGTCAGTTGACCATGGACTGAAAGTACTAACCAAGTAAATTTCTCTTTTAAGGTGTGGGTGTTGGGTAAAAGCTATGAGTTAGTTTCTTCCCTATCTAGTCCCAGCTATCATAATACTTAATAAATTTATATTGCAACACCCTGATTGTATCACTACAAGTATCTGTCCCAGAGATGGAGAAGTGAGTAGTACAGAAAATTGGTACCAGAGAAGTGAGGGAGCCATTGCTGTGCCTGTACCTGGCCACATGATTTAAAAGCATTTGGAACTGTTTTGAAGAAGTGGAGAATGGTTTGGAGATGCTGGCTAGAGAAGCCCCAGAATGCTGTAAGACAAACTTGATGGGCAATTCTGGTTCAAACTGGGAAGACCAGACTACTGCTAGAGTCATGGAGGCATCCACCCAGATTTTAAAGGAAGGCTTGGAAGACCAAGGAATCTGACTCAGAAAGGGCCATGTGGGAAGCTATGAGAGTGAAGCCAAAAGTGTAGTGGAGACCCCAGGAATTTAGAGATACCAGAAATGTGAGACATCTGAGAAAAGCCATATGCAACAAGCAGCCCCATCCCAAGAGAGAAGCCATGTGGTTGCAACCAGTCAGGGCATAGGGGTAAGACTGCCCAAGACCTTTGAAGTTCACATTGGCCACAACCTGCCCCGGTTGCTTGACAGGGAGCCACAGGATTTAATGTTCACCCTGTTGCATTTCATCTTGCCTTGGGATGATTTCTTTCTTTCTTCCTATCTTTTCTTTTGGAATGGGAATATTTACCTTGTGTCATTCTATGTTGTAAGTATTTAACATTTCTTTTGATTTTTATAGGGGCTCACAGCTAAGAGTTTGCCTTGAATCTCAGAGAAGACTTTGGACTGTGGATTTTCAGCAGTGCTGCAACTGTTAAAACTTAGAGATGGACTAAATGCAATTTGCACAATGAAATGGCCATGAGTCTTTTGGGGTCCAATGGTACAGTGTTATGATTTAAATCTAAAATGCCCACCAGATGTCTCATGTATTCATAGGTGGGGCTTTTGAAAGGTCATTGGATCATGGGGGTACTATGCTTACCAGTGAATTAGTCCACTGATGAGTTCATAGCTGAATGTACTGTTAGGAGGTAGGGGCTGGCTGGAAGAGGCATGTCACTAGAGATGTGACCTACATGAGTACATTCTTGTTCCTGGTTCTCTCTCCTCTCTCCCTCTCTCCCTCCCTCTTTCTCTCTCTCTTCTCTGCCATAGGTTGGGCAGATTACCTCCATCATGCCCGTTTACACCATTTAGCCATGAACTGAACTCACTGGAACTTTCTGAGCCACATAAACGTCCACTCTTTTAAGTTATGAGTGTCAAGTATTTTGTCCTAGAAATCAGAAAACAACTAATACACTGCATAACTATGAGTGTATAGATTTTTCTATTTTTTACTTGTGTCTACATATATTGAAGTCATTACTTGTTTTGATGTTCATATTATCTCATTTTAGGTCACTGGGAGCTACTTAAGGTTACTCTCTTCTTCTTGCGATATGATTCATTAGAGTTTCACAGTATCTTTGATTTCTAGAATAAAATGGCCTAGGTCATTTGACCTATTTCTTGCCTCAGACCTGGATTCAGAGACTTCTCTTAAAGAGCACTGGTTCATTTTAGTGAGATGTAATACCGAGACATTGAAATCTGAATGGGAGGTATAGTTTCTACTATTGAGGTATCATTGCTTTGAGGACTTTTCAAAGGAAAGATGGGAAGTCATATTTTTTGAAAGAGGAAATAAACCATATGTCCATACTAATATTTCTGATTCCAATGTGGAAGTTTTTACTTAGTTTCTTTAATTTTATACCTGTATATTTCCTTTAAAATTGAAATCCTTGACATCCAGAGAAATGTAAATACTTGTTTTTATATAGAATAGATAGGGTATTATAGTATTGAATATATCGTAGGTTCAAGTACCAACAGCAACTTTACTGATAATACTACATACTCAATGCATTTACAGATTTATTCAGAAAATTTTTAGCCTTAGATTATATACCCCAAAAGATACATGTTCAAAATACTGGTTTTGAAAGTCACTGAGAATAAATATATACTATCTTTTGTGTAATTATAATACTATATTATAGAAGGTTGGGTTTGATTGTTTTGGATTTTTTTCAATGTTTAAAGAGTTCTTTTTATTCATTTTTAATTTTTATTTCAAAAATGTGAAATATTTGCATAGTACAATCTCAAAACAAGAAGAGACATCACATAAATTTCATCTCATACCTGTCTACTTTTCTCTTCCGTCCCTCCCTCTGTACGTAACTTTTTTGTTTTGTCTTGTTTTGTTTTCATACAAAAAGTCTTTCTGTATAGTCCTGCCTGGCCTTGAACTCACTGTGTAACTCAGGGTGCACTCCAACTTGGAATCCTTCTGTGTCAGCCTTCTGCGTGCTAGGATTACAGTTGTATACCACAACACCTGACTCTAAGTGACTTTCTTAATACTTTCATATCTCCTATGATGATGATGGCAGTGATGATGATGATGATGATGTGTGTGTATTTTCAAGTTGTTCTGGGTCCCTTTTCACGTATTCTTAGGGTCAGAGGATATCTAGCTATACACTAGTCTGCTCACCCTTCATCAATAATTTCTTCAACCACTCTCCTATTGTTGAGTAGCTAGTTTGTTTACAGTTTCCAGAATCAAACAATGCCCTCAGGTATAAATCTATTTGTCCAAATAACTCTGGGACTAATTTCAGGTGAGGGATTGCTCAAGCAAAGGGGAAATATACTTGTAATTATGCTAAGAGGAAAATTTTGCCAAAAAAATTAGGAAATCTAAAAACTCTATCTCAAAGAAAGAAAAAAACCCTCTCTCTTTAATGGTCATTTTTATAACTGATAACGGTCCTAATAATAATTTATTGGTAAAATTTAAGTTATTAAATCTCACATGATTTTTGTTGTAGTATAAACACCTTGAACAGTAAAAAATTTTAATGGGTTTCCAACCCATTTTGTCTTAGGAAATAATGTAACAAAAAGAACTTTTAAAAACCATCTATCTGTATGTATATACAAACATATACAAGTGAATGAGAACAGACAGCTTTGGAAAAGTAAGAGATAGGTATAGATATAATTTTTTTTTTATCCAGGAGGGCATTTCTGATTTGAATAAATTGACTACCTTTTTAATTCAGTCAAAAATTATTTTACTATATTTTAAATAACTCACCTTACTCATTACACTACGATGTGACACAATAGAATTAGAAAGACAGTAGGATCTACATATTGGATTATTTTTAAAAGTGTTAGTAAATCTGCAACTTTGTTTCCTTGGGCCTAAAATACAATGCAACTTTTAAGTGCATAATGATGGGTATTTGCCAGTCCTGTTTATGCTCATACATGCTAAAAGTATAGAATTATATTGCCTAATGATATTTCAGCTACTGTTATTTGCTGAAATAAAGACCAGAAACCCCAAGAACTGAGTGAGCCATATTTTCTTTTATATCTTGTGTATTGCAACAATTCAACCTCATAAACAATTGAACAGTGAATAAAAAAGGAGAAGTTCACATTTGACTATCAGCTAGTTATATATAAAATATACACAAGTAAAAAAGTAACTTGTATCAACATAAAACTGGAGAATAAATCTCTGACGACTTGATTTTTCATGGTACCGTATTATTCTTCAGATACACCCTGACAGGCAATAAGTAATCACAAGATGATGACACAGAAGAAAATTCTTAAAATACCTTCTTCCAATATTTCGGTCTTTTAATGGCAAAGGGAGGTTTTCGCGTCTTCCTTTTTCCCCTCTTGTAGGCTAAAGTCAACAAAATAATAATCAATATTTTATGTCTCCAGTCTGTAGGCTGTTTGAATCACCTACTCCAATATGCAATCTGCTTATAAGATTAGCTCATCTTATTTTTCTGACTACAAAGTCAGACTAACTGTACCTAACATTCTACCTTTAAAAATACAGGGTTGTAACTTTTATCTACTATATTTAGCCCATTCAAGCATTTGACAAAACAGATCAGTACATAAGGGTTATTTTTGTAGAACTGGTCTAGAAATGTGAATTAGTGATTAGTAAAATGGGAACCTAAAACGTAGTCTTGTTTATGGATTACTTATAAAATTTGCTTAAAAACGGAGTAAGGAAAACTCTTCTACCTTTTTCACAAACTCGTTGGCAATCCTGCAAGTAGGAGAAGTTATTGTCATTCCCTCCACAGCCGGTGTAGGCGAAAGTCTCACAGGCTTTGTGTCTTATGTTAAAATAGTAGCGAGTCTCATTAGCAAAACATAATCCTTCATCTTTTGGACTGTAGCAAAATGATGGCACTTTATGAAAAAGAAAATAAAATTGGAAATGCTATGATACTGTATTTAATAAATGGTGATGATTATTGAAATAACTGAAGAAATCTAAGCCCATACAAACCCCATTCTGAATCCAATGTCACTTAAGAAGGTGTGCTTCAAATTGTAGGTAAACTTACATGCTATTTGGTAATTTTGGGGGTGGGCAATGCTGGGGATCAAACTCAGGGCTTTGTACTTAGTGCTCTACCCCTGAGCTAAGCCCTCAACTCCTTGGTAATTCTAAATTTTTATAAACTAGATCGAATGCCTTCTGGAGCTATGTCTTTTATTCTTTCAACATGAAAAAAAATTAATCCCCTAAACCAGACATGGTCATGTAAAAATGAGCTAAGTTTTAAGGGAAATACATATAATTCAGCAAACTTCCTTGTGTTGATAATTCTATGTTAAATGTTTTTATTAACTCTTCTTGCACTGCTAACCAAGAATACGCACATGTGATTCCTAAGACCAACCACTGGAACTTTTACAGCTACACAAACAACTTAATATCACCCACCACCATCTCCCCCACTGATTGAAGATTTTGCATTTTTTTTTTTTTTTTGTGGCACCAGGGATTGAACTCAGGGCCTTGTGCTTGCAAGGCAAGCACTCTAATCACTGAGCTAAATCCCCAGCCCCTGATTTTGCATATTTAACAATATAGCTACATAGCTTAATCAAAGTCTCTTCCAAAGCAAAACTTTATGGTTGAATTTTTAAAATAATCTATATATCTCTGATGTTTCTGGGGGAAATGTCTACATCATCTCTCTCTACAAACATTAAATACTGCCCAACTAAAATACCATTTCAAGGTTGGTGATGCTATAGGGTAGAGATCTTTTTATCCTGTAATTTGCAATTACTAAAAATTACAAAATTGAATTAAATTCTTAAGACCGTATATATTCCACTCTCTCATGTGCAGAACTGATGCCATACAAACCTGATGTCAAGACATTCAATAACAAATACAGTAATTTTACACATAGATTAAAAAGATCTGAATACAGGTTGAGTATCCCTGATCAGAGTACTTGGAACCAAAAATAGTTTGGATTTCAGATTTTTTTTCAAATTTTGGAATATGGGCATACACATAATGAGGTATCTTGGGGACTGGATGTAAATCTAACACAAAATTCATTTATGTTTCATCTCTACCTCATACACATAGACTGAAAGTAATGTTAAACAATAGTTTGAGTGTGTGTTCATTTTGCCAATGACCCATCACATGATGTAGAGTGGGAAGTTTTCTACTTGTGGTATCATGTCGGTGCTGAAAAATTCTCAGATTTTGAAGAATTTCCAATTTTAGATATTCGGATTTGGGATACTCAACCTTTAGTTCTAAGGAAACAACACTGAAAAGGCAGCAAATTTGAATAATGGCATCGTCACTTCCCAGCCCTGGGAACTTGGCAAGTCATTAATTTCTAGTTTGTAGCTTGACACGTACAAATGGGACAAAATACTTGCTCACAGGGTGATAAGAGTTAAGACTGATATCACTTTATATGTGAACTCTGGAGAACATAAGCTATTCTAATTTCACATCAAACTATTGATGATGATTATTATTTTTTGAAACACTGGAGGTTGAACTTAGGGCCTTACACATGCCGGGCAAACACTCTACCACTGTTACATCCCTCAACTCCAAACTATTCTTTCCACACAAGAATCTTAATAGAACAATGAAATCGAAATACGATAAAAATACTTCTTACTTTTCTTTGAGGCGCAGAAGTTCATACAACTAGCTTCATCGGGGAACCGGTTCGCATTGTAGGGACACCCACCAGATAAGAATTTTTCACATCTCATGGAATTTAGATTGAAGAAATACTCTTTACTGGATTTGCCACATTTATCCTTATTGACTTCCAACCTGCAAATTTTGGGAACTTCTAAGAAAAGAAGGGCAATAAAATAAAGTTAGTTCAAAGTAACCTTCTTACTACTACTTTCAAAACTTCATTGAAATTTCAGAAAAAATGGGGGAAAAGTACTCCTATTTACTAGTAGAATAGTAAATTCCCCAAACCTCACCCACTAATGCGGCGAGTGACCTTGATTTGACTCAGTTGTGATATTTCTTTTGCATTCAGTGGAAAGAGTCCCTGTTTGATGGTTTCTACATATGAAGTTAATCAAAGCTAATTGAAACGAATATGCAATTCTTCCTGGTTCTGTTCCTTAAACGGCAAAGCCCTTTTATAGCCTTTACTAGATATTCTTTTAAAAAGTAAAATAAGACACAGTATTGTGAATCTCTATAATATCCCTACACTAAGCCCAAAGCAAGTTTAAGTATCGGGACAAAAGCAAAGTTACATAAAGTTTTATTAGTCGCCTGTCACTAATAAAACCCACTAAAATATTTCAGATTAATGGACAATTGATAGGAACAAAAGGTATGTTCTCTGATAGAAAAGAAACAGGTTTAGAACTAATGATACCCACACAGAGGCACTTACCTTGCATCTAGCACATTATTCCCTTGCTTCTGTGCCTAAAGACACTTGAACTAAAGACACTTTCCCCAGAGTCTACTACAGGCCCTGAATTATGAGAAAGGTCAGGTGAGAGAGGACTGTGATAGTGCTTGTAGATTTGTCACTACTTTTGGGAAACACAAAGCCAGAGAGGCCGGCTAAACACTTGGGAATACCCAGGCTAACACTGGAGAGAAAGGCAAAACAAAACAAACCGAGATCTGGAAAGTTAGCAAAGTTCTCGCCAGCTCCTCGGAAGGCGCACGGCCGGAGCGCGCACCCAGGTGCTCTTACCCTCGATGCTCCAGCAAGCGTCGTCGCAGGCCTCCCGGCTGGCGAAGCTATTGGCGCTGTCCCCGCAGCCCCCGCGCCCGAGCGGGCGGCAGGTCTGCGTGTGCCTGTCGTAGAAGTAGCGGGTCGTCGGGGCCTCGCAGGGTCCCCGGTCCGGGGGCAGGAGGCAGATCTCGGCCTGGCTGCCTGCGGGGGAGCGGGAGAGGGAAGGACGGTCAGGCGCCGCTCCGGGAGGGAGCTGGCCCGCGCTCCGAGCAGGGCGGGGCCGGGGCGGCGGGGCGCACCTGTGCGCTCGGGGCGCTCCGGGCGCGCAGGGCCCATTAGCAGCAGCAGCAGCAGCAGCAGCAGCGGCGGCGGCGGCGGCGGCAGGAGCAGCCACAGCGCGCGGGGCCGCATGACCGGGGCGGAGCGACAGCGGGAGGCGCCGTCCAGCCGCGCGCGGCTGCTTTATGGGCCGCGTCCTGCCCCGCGGGGCGGGCGCTGACTCACGCCCCCGGCCAGGAATTCCCCACCGCCTGCGAAGTAGAACCGGCCTCGCGCACGGCCTGGGATGCCCCAGAGGGCCTTGGTGGCCGCGATGGGAAACTGGCACGTTCCAAGGAAAGGACCTGCGGTTGCTCAACAGCTCCGCTCGCAGCAACAGCCTGCAGGGTCTGCTCGGCATCTGGAAGGGGCGATGAAGTCCGTGTGCATGAGGGCCTGGAGGAGGCTTGGTGTTCGCGGGCCTGAACTGAGCCAGTTAGTGCATTAGACGGCTGTCCAGATTCGAAATTTAATACGTAGACATATATTCCAAGGTATAGTGTATGATTTGATGAATTCTGACGACTCTGAGCCTACCACTCCAGTCAAGAGTTTGGACGTTGCCATTCCCACCACCTTCTAGCTCCCATACCTTCTGAGAGCTAATTCTTCCACCCTCAGGACAGGGGCAGCCACTTCTCTAATTTCTAGGACCATAGATAGTTGTGCCTATTCCTAAATTTCATACAAACGGAATCACAAAGTATGCACTATTTTGCATTTCTTTTGCTCAACTACTGTTTATTTGTTTGCTTTTTGTTTTTTTGTTTTTGTTTTTTTAATACACCCATTCCACTATGCATCAGTGACTCCTTCCTTTCCCTGGGTTATATGAATGCTCTGCAAATATCCTGTTGTTGGTCATAAACCACAAACACACTGAATCCAGTTTGGGGCTCTGGATAAAGGCCTTTTGTGTGGATCTGCAATTTTCGTGAGCCAGGTAAAATACTTAGAAATGCTAGAAACTACCACACAGTTTTTTAGAATGATGGTACAGTTTTCTACCTGTTCCAGGTGTGTATGAGGGTGGTAGGTGTTCTTTTTCAGAAGGACCATAAAAGTCCAGAGAGGTCCTGAGATTGGACTCCATAGGTCCCTTCCATGTAGTTCCTACTGTCAGGACATCTATTAAAGTTCATTGCTCACTTGACATAGCAGCCTGTGACCTGCTTTTTGTTTATGCAAAAATAGAAAAAAATACATTGAAGTTTTACGGGAAATATTACAGATAGTTTGGGAGAACATTTTAAAGTCTTCTCTTGATGGATGTTTCTTCCCTCCTCCCCCATTATTCTATTTGACACTCTCTAGAGAGTAATTGTTCTTGACTTTTCCTGGGAATAGTGGGAGGAGTTTAAAGAAGTTCTAGTCCAAGTTTTCTGCACAATGCTGCCAAGTTCAGGGTGCTTCCTACAGCAGGTCAATAGTTGGGCGTATTTCGCGTGGCGTGTCCCCGGGTGCCAGTGTTCAAGCACTCTGACGTCATACTGTAGAAACAGATTGCTTGCGAAACTGGTCTGCAAACGTTATCAGCTTTGCTTACCAGATATTTATGATTAAGAATGACAGAGCTATAAAAGTAAATGTTTAATCACGAAGGGGAAGGAGAGGCCGGTTTGTACAGATTATTGACTTCCATGCTGTGGTGTGCTCAGCCTGACAATTTTAGGCTATCACTGAACGCAGCATTGAGACGAGATGGAGACACTCAGTTCTCTGGAGCTAGAACCAGAGTGAGCCAGCTCCAGCATATCAACCACTGAGACAGTCAGCAGGTTTTTGGAACAGTACATTCATGGGGGACCCAGAACAGACCCTCCCAGTACCCTCCAAATAGTATCAGGGGAGAGGAATTTTAGCGTTTAGCCAGGATCATGCTCTGGAGAAGAGTTAACTTCGACTTTTCCTATTCCCATTCTTCTGAATACAATTAAATATACCTTCACACTGACTAAAATAAAATTCAAGGACTGGCACCGGAGCACGGTTGTTATTCAGCACTGACAATTATTGTTTCTCTTCTTTGCTCTCAGTTACTGAATACCTTTCGATCATCATTTGCGCATGTAAAAAGATAGGGCTTTTAAATCAGAGCAGATATTTTAGGAAATTTCACGTTGTGTTGGGAAAATTGATTTGGGAGTCAGAGGAGACCTGGATTTTATTGCTTGCTTCTTTAGACAAGTTCCTCGGACTCTCTGAACTTCAGTTTCCTTCTCTGTAAAAAAGACCTAATAACTCTACTGCACAGATGTATTATGAGGATTGAATGGAAAGCACCCGAGTACTCAGAGTGTTTCAGCCCCTCACACATTGACGCAAGATCCACCTAAATCCTCCTGCATCTCAATTCCCACTGAGGGCCTTGGCATACTTTTAAGATGGCGCATCAACTACGGTCACAAAAGGGAGCATTATGAGCTGGCCCTGTGGTGCTGAGATCTGTGGCCTTGCTCTCATCAGCAATTCTCCCTGGTGGAGCTCAGAGGCCACCCCTCCATCTATAAGGGGCTATACCAACCTGGCACCAGATTGTGACAGTGGCTTCTAGGGCAGCGGTGGCGAACCTACGGCCCACATGCCACAACTGGCTGTTTGTTATCACTGAAAGCTCTAAAAGCTTCACCACTGTTCTAGGATAATGGAATTCAGAGTTCTCTCAGCCAGAGCAGAATACTCAGTCCACTCGGGGCTCCTGTATAATTCACGGCCTGGGGAGGTGAGTGGGGAAAAGACAGAGCTCTTATCTTTCTGTAGTGTGTCCACAGATCCACAGACACAGCTTGCAATCGGTGCTCAGAAATGTTACTTTCCTTCCTTTCTCTACACCACATGCGGTGCATCTGCCTTCCCTCTTGGACCACTGAAGAGGAAGAAGAATTGAACAACAGGGGTAGTTGGAAGTTTGAGATTGGCAAGCAGGTTAGCAGGAAGGACATTTCTCCTCTGATCGAGAAACATCAGAGTGGTCTTTATATCCATGGGAAGGATGTATTCCAGTGTAAAGGGAGTCTAAATTCTCTGGGGAGGACTGTCACATTGCTGAACTGACATTAGTATCCTCTGGGAGGAGCGATGTGACCTCTGCATCTTCCAGAGGGATATCCTGCTTCTCTTTATGTGTAGACCAGTATCTAGGCCAAGAAGTAGACTAGGGAAAACAGTTCCTTTATTGAAGTCAACAGGAAATGCAAGGGAGGGGGCAGGGAACTGGGAAGGACAGTCATCCAGACTGACTTGTCATTACTGTACCAAGTGGCAGTCAGAGTGGCTGTGACTAAAGACAGAAACTTGAAATAGAGTTCTGTAAGCTACAGTACAAGGCATGGAGTTCTTATAATTTGAATGCTGAAGAAAACTAGGAGTGTCTTTATTTTACAGAAGTATAACCTGAGATCTAGAATGATAAAATGACTGGTCACGTTTGGCCGTGGTTGTTGGCCTTGTTGACATTCGTTCTTGGTCCTGTATTCTTTGTAATGACTCAGACTTCTTTCTACTGTCCCAAGACCTTGGAGGAGAATGCCAAATGTCAGAGTTAATAACACACACAGAAGCTATAGTGAGTCAGGATTACCTCTGCATGTGTCCAGTCTTTGCCTCCGATTTTTTCACCTTCTCCTTGTCCCTGTAACAAATGAATCTGAAGCTAATTTGGATCAGATAGCCTCATCAAGCATTTGGTATGCTTGGGGCCTCCAAGAGCCCCACAGGCTTTGCAGTTGACCACAATTTTACGGAAAGGATTAAAGCAGATGGTCTTTCTCTCTCTCAGACCCCTTAGGGAGAAGTGGCCTGTCGGGTTCATGAGTGAATGATGAGAATTAATGGAGCCCAGTGAGGTGGGAATACATGTTATATAACAGCCACTTAAGGAGTTACTTTGAGAACTCCTTAATAAAGTTCTTGCTGTCTGTTAGTCTAAGGCCTGTCAAAATAAAACCTGAAATGAGTCCAGCTGGCATGAAGGAGGAGATTACACATCTGCCCTAAAAGGCGTTTAGTCTCTCCGGGAGATAAACAGTCACAAAGGTTTTGTTAAAGTTTAGGAAACTCTTTCACCAACTGGGTGGGCATTTTTCTTTTTTTTATAATCATGTGACCAAAATGTACCTGATAAGTGTTCTTTTTTTTTTATTTTAAACCAAGAACATGTATTGGTACATTCTACATACAATGGTCACATTCATTACATTAATTCTGTACCTATACATGATGTATCTTGGTTCTCCCCCCTCTCCTCCCCTCCCCTCTGCACCCTCCCTCCCTATTTACAGCAGGTTCATTCATCATTTTCCATATTTTCCCTTTCCCCTCTCTTTCCC
>PVJO010016786.1:0-40949 GCA_004026905.1 Hystrix cristata
TAATGTTAGACATGTGTGGTAGACCATACTAACCTGTCCACAGTATAGGATTCCTCTCTCCCTTTCTCACTGAAGAGAATATTTCCCTGACCTTGGCCAAATGACTTGCCTACATTTTGTGAAGCTAAAGTTCTCTCTTGGCTAAGCAGAATATCTAAATTGTGGAGAGATGGAATGTCGTAGATTAAAAGCCAAAATTATCCTTGACTATTGTATGTCCTTTAGAAAATAGCCATGCAAAACGCTTCTGCGCAGCAAAGGAAACAACCAACAAAGTGAAAAGAGACAACCTACAGAATAGGAAAAACTTTTTGCCAGCTACGCCTCAGACAGAGGACCCATATTTAGAATATATAAAGAACTCAAAAAATTAGACTCCCAAAATAAACAGCCAATCAAAAAATAGGCAACTGAAATGATTATATCTACAAATAGCCAAAAAATACATTAAAAAAAAAGTTCACTATCTTTGACCATTAGAGAAATGCAAATTAAAATAACACTAGATTCCACCTTATTCCTGAAAGAATAGCTATCATCAAGAAAGCAAATAATAACAAATGCTGGCAAGGGTAAAGGAGGGCAAGGGACCCTTCTAGATCATCAGTGGGTATGTAAAATAGTATGACCAACATGGAAATCCATATGGACAGTCTTCAAAAAATTAGATATCTTCTCCTAAATATCTTCCCCAAAGAGTTAAAGACATCTTATTACAGTGATCTATGCACCACCATGTTTATAACAGCCAAACTCATAATAGCTAAATCTTGGAAGTGATCTGTATGTCATCAACAGATACGTGGCACTTATACACAATGGAATACATCTCCGCCATCAGGAAAGAAAAACTTGAGTTATTTGTAGTTATGCAGATACACCTCGAGACCATAATGTTAAGTGAAATGAATCAGACACACGAGATTACATATCACATAGTTTCTCTTATATGAGAAACCCAAAGTATAAATAATTTAAACATCAAAATAGAAGATACGGGGCTGGGGATTTAGCTCAGTGATTAAAGTGCTTGCCTTGTAAGCACAAGGGCCTGAGTTCGATCCCCGGCACCACAAAAAAAAAAAAAAAAAAAAAAAGAAGATACATAATACGAGACAGGTAGATACTTTTCAAATGAGAAGGGAACCGAGAGATCAAGGTGGGAGAGAGAAGGAAGTAAAAACAATTAAGATGCGTTAAAATGCACCAACTTCCCACGACGAATGTAATCATGTACTACAAACAAGTACTAATAAAGATTTAAAAACCAAAAAGAGAAAATTGTCATTCATTTTCAACTTTTTTTTTTTTTTTTTGGTGCTGGGGATCAAATTCGGGCCCTTGTATTTGCAAGGCAGACACTGAGCTAAATCCCCAGCCCCCATTTTCAACTTTTGTATATGACTTTCTCATAACTCTTAGGTAACTCTCAGAATGTATTTGGCTCAGCAGACCTCTGGATTCTGCCAACCCTAAAACTAAGAATGCTGTAAGACAGCATCTGGTAACTCCAGGAAAGCTTTCTCTACTTTGCTGAAGCCCACTAACCGAATGCCCCACCAGTATACTTACTGAATGTATTAATTTATAACATTTTTTGTACTTTAGCTATAAAAGTTGATGTAACCTCTGTCACAGTAAAACATGTTATTCAGGGTAACTTGAATCAATGTTCCCATGCCACAATCTCTCATAATTCACTCAAAATAAACTATTTTCCTATTTCCTTTAAAGCAGAATCATTATTCTACATCAGCAATATGTAACTGGAAAAAATTTTATAATATCTTGTAATTTCCCCAGATCACTGTAGTGTCCTTTCTCATAGCCCTATGCAGTATTCATGCAATTATAAGATTTTCCCACCACGTAACCTGAAACATATGTGCTGATCGAGAGTAACCCAGAATAGGATGTATAGCAGGCACAGTTTCCCCAAGGAATAGCATTTTGCCATATCCATAAAAAGAGCTTCCCAAGAAGGGTGGTCCGTAAAGTACAAGAATAAAATGAGCTGTGTTTCCCACATATCTTAAATTCCTAAACATCTTCATGGTATATGACTTTGAGGCTTATGAAACTCCTTAAATTATTGGGTATAACATGCCCTCATGTTTTAGATAGACTATGGTATATCGGCAGAAAGTGAACTGACTAGAACAAGGCAAGGCTGACTAAAGAGTGCTCTGCTTTAATATGTGCATAGGTTTGGTAGCAAATGAATTCGGTTAAGCAAGTCCAAGTCAAAGGAGCCTCTCTCCAGTGGGTGTCAGAAGCATTTATTACACAAATTTGAGTTGTGAAACAGTTTACAGCATTCCCCAAATAATTCAGTCACTATTGCTCAAAAAAATCTTTTCTGGAACACTGACTATTGGAATAAAAATGATGATTTCCACATGAGAAAGTTACTTATTTTTCTACTCAAAAATAACAGCAGTAAGTTGCAATAATGAATTCATCTGTAGAAAAACAAAAGGAATTGCAGATTAAATGGATTCATTAGTATATTTCTCTGAGCTTGGGTCTAGCCCTGCCTTTTCCTGGTTATACACATACTTTGTAAGTCACTCAATTTCTCTGACTCTCTTTGTCCTCATCTGTAAAGTAAAAGAAACGATAATTTCTCTTAGAATTTGTACGACTAACTAAAATAATGAGTTGAAAAGTGACTTTTTAAGTCATAAAAATGTATATCTGTACATATTATCATAAACAGAACCTATTAATCTTGATAGAAAATAGAGATTCACATTGGAAAACTGTACTAGATGAAATTATTTTCTTTCATAAGTTGATAAATGAAATCTATTAAAAAAAGAGCAGCTATTTTAAAATCTGAAATTTTTTAAAAAATATTTTTCTTCTCTACTCCAGCACTGTACTAGTCATCATATTAGTTCAACCGCATTAGATTGTATGTTCTACTAATCTTTGTATTATTTCTATTGTATTAACTCTTACAGTTCAAAATAATAATGACAAGATTGGAGGTTTTTTCTCCTTTCTGTATATATCTGAACATGAACAACAGGGGAGTAATACAGTGTCGCTGCCCGAGGCGCCATCCTCCCCCTGGTTCTGTCACTTTTAAGGGTCAGGATTCCTCACGAGGACCCGGAAGGAAGCAGGGGCGGCGGGGCGGGAGGCGGTTGCCTACATCGCTCCCCTCGTGTCCTGCTGACAAAATTTTGATGGCCACAGCTAGCCTCAAGGGAACCTGATAATTATAGTCATGTATCCAGCTGAAATGTGAAGAGGTTCTTACAAAAGGGAAAGCAAGAGAACAGATGGTGAAAGTGCAGGGTATTCTCTGCTACATCACCTACAATTAATATTAGGATCTTGACCTTTCTGTCATTATCTGCCCGAAATTTCTATTTTAGTAAAGATTTCTCAAATAATTTATATATATCTCAAATGAACCTTAGGAATACAAAGATTACAGGGCATGGTGTTTGCCCTCTTTTTGAAATGCCTCAATCTAATCTCCTTTATACCTACATCATTAATTTTCCGGGCAGTCGTGCTCCTAATAATTACTTGCGTTGATTCTGAGTTCCTTTTCATGGAAAGACCTTAGTAACTCAACAGAGTCAACATTGACCATCTTACCACAAGGTAAAAGCTGGGCAGTTAACGGTTAGATAGAGTTCTTCTTCAATGATCCTTGCTATCCCTATTAAATTCCTCATCAGTTCTACTGTAGTAATAATGAAGATATTCGTTAATCAGCAAGGACTGTATTTTGGGTGTTTTATTATCATTAGTTCTCATAACTCTTTCATGATGAGTGTATTCAGTGTACTTATTTTAAAATCAGTATGAGAGCCAGGCATGGCCCTACATACTGATAGTCCCAGCTGCTAGGGAAGCTGAGACAAGAACATTTAGGGCTAGGAGCTCAGTCTGGGCCCACTCTGGGCAGCATAAAGAGACCCCACCTTCCCCCACTAAAAAATAACTATTAGTATTTAAAAATTCATTTTCTAGGCTCATAAGGTTTCGTTTATTTTTCTAAGATCACACAATAAACAATATAGCCTGAATTTGCAACCTGTCTTATTTCGAAGTTCAGGATTACAGCTCTACTTAAAGTGATTAATTCATCCTGGTTTGCCACAAACTTTCCACTGTTTAGCGCTGGTGGCCCCATATGAAAGAATTTCATTCAGTTTCTGGAAAATTGAAACAGCTGATCACATCAGGGTCTCTATAACCTCGGCCCAACCAGTCAGTCAGTATCCCACCATGTGAGACTTCTTTACTGTGAAGAGACAAGAAGTAAATTATTTTATAACAAAATTGAAAAGAGTGTCAGATCACACAATTTACAATGTCTTGTAAATGCACTAGTAAGTTTATTCATGTATTTCTAAGCATCAATTATATGTGTCCTGCAGATATTAAGAAAACAGGAAAAGTACTTAATAATGCTATATGAAACAAAGCAAAACTACTAATAAAATTGTCTTCCACCAGGACTATTAAATAGGCCTTTCTAAAACAGTCCTAAATCTGTGACATCCTGTATAGTGACCACCAATCACATATGGCCATTGAGCATTTGACATGTGGCTAGTATGACTGAGAAACCAAACTTCTCATTTTATTTCTTTTAATTAATGTAAGTATCCAAGTGTATCTATTAGTTATTCAGTGGGACAGTACAGCTCTAGAAAAACAGCATTTTTTAAAATATTTATTGGAACATGTTTGCAGTACATAGTGATCACATTCCTTGTGAGGAGTTGTACATGTATATAACACCTCTTTATTGCTTTTTTCATCCCTTTACCTTCCTCTCCTTCCCCCTTCTTCCATCTCTTGGTCCCCAACCCTTTTCCAAAAGACCTATCTCCCTATTTCCTATTATCTGTCTTTTATTTTGCTCTTTATTTGTATTGTACATTTCTCCTATAATAGAAACCATGAAATATTTAAGCTTGTATGTCTCTTTATATAAATGCTTAATGCCATATATTACATGGGAATTGTTAGGTTGGGGAAATACTGACAGCATACAGAACTTGCATTGAGTCCAATTGCCACATAAAAATAATAATTCAAGTACTAACTTTAAGACTTGTGTGAATGTATGTGTCACCTAAATCTGAGGTGTTAATACTGACCCCCCCACACAAGGAGAATCAGAATCAGAATCAGAAAGTTTTTATTAAGTTTCATTTGTTCAGAGAGACTGGTCCATCACTCTAGAAAATACAACTGATTCTACAGTAAATGAAAAGTAATATAATACACAGAGGAAGTTACAGTTTATTCATACTCAACAGAGGGCGGAAAATAGGCCTTTTGTTGGTCTCTGCTATTCTGACACCTGGAGCAACTGAAGGACTCATGTCTCTGAGCTCTTTGAAAATCCAGAAAAGTACTCATTATAAACTTTAAGAAAGGCTGGGGATTTAGCTCAGTGATTAGAGTGCTTGCCTTGCAAGCACAAGGGCCTGAGTTCGATCCCCAGCACCACAAAAACAAAACAAAACAAACCCCCCCAAAACTTTAAGAAACCCAGCATCTCTCTGAAAGAAAACTTTCTACCAGGTTACTGCACTATAACAAACCTGACTATTAAAAAAATGATGAGTGGGAAAGAGAAATAACTTTTAATACAATAATTTGTGCTTTTATGTATGTCTCACTTATGAATACACCTCAAAGAAGTCTTCATTACTGTTAGTCAAAAAGTATTAGGGAAAAAAGAAGCCTCATTTATCTTCTAATTCTAAACATACTCTGTTTTTTATTGAGATAGACTGGTTCTTTCAACCGTCTTGTCACCAGCTGGAAACTGATTTTACTTTTCCATTGGCTGTCGGCTCAAATTATTTTTAAAAATTAGAAAAAAACTGATGTGCTCTTTTAATAACTATTCTTCACATTCATTAAATAGTATTGGACTTCAAGAGCTGTCCTAAAATATAGCATTTGTTATTAAAACAGAAACACTAAATCTGTTGGAAGATAGAAGAGGTAGAACTCTTGAAGACACAGGTGTAGGCAAGGACTTTATGAACAAATCCCCAATTGCCCAGGAAATATCACAAAGAATCAACAACTGGGACCTGATCTTATTAAAAAGCTTTTGCACAGCAAAAGAAACTACCAACAGAGCAAAGAGACAACCAGCAGAGTGGGAAAACATTTTTGCCAGCTATTTCTCCAACAAAGGACTATTATCTCTAATATATAAAGAACTCAAAAAAATCAGTCCCCCCAAATTTAAAGACCCAATCCAAAAATGGGCAACTGAAATAGACACTTCTCAGATGAAGTAGAAACAGCAAATAGACATGTGAAAAAATATTCAACATCACTGGTCATTCAACAGATGCAAATTAGAACAACACTGAGCCTCCACCTCACTCTAGAAAGAATGGCTATTATCAACAAATCAGCCCATAACAAATGCTGGAGGGGCTGTGGAGAAAAAGGAACCCTCCTCCAGTGTTGGTGGAAATGTAGACTGGTGCAACCGCTATGGAAATCAGTGTGGAGATTCCTCAAAAAACTAGGACTAGAGATTCCATTTGGTCCAGCTATTCTCCTTCTTGGTATCTTCCCAAAAGAATTAAAAGCATCATACCGCAGCAATATATGCATACCCATGTTTATAGCAGCACAATTTGTAATAGCTAAATCTTGGAAACAGCCCAAATGCCCATCAACCGAGGAATGGATAAAGAAAATGTGGATTTTTTTTTTATACAATGGAGTACTACTCTGCCATAAAGAATGAAAAGTTTGAGATATTTCTAGGTAAATGGATGCATTCGAGACCATACTCTTAAGTGAAATAAATCAGACACACATGTTTAAATACCACACTGTTTCTCTGGTGTGAGAAACTGAAAGTGTAAATGAAGACTAAAATGTATTATATTGGGAAAGGGAAGAAAGTGTTCAAATGGGAAAGGGAACAAGGGAGGGGGAGGGAGAAAGGAACAGAGGCACAAGAGAAATAAAAAATGGAAGAAAACAAGGAAACAAAGCTTTTGTAAATAAGGAGGAAGGAGGGGTGAAGAGAGGGGAGGGGAATGGGAAAAAAAGAAGTAACAAGATATATCATGCACAGGTACAAATCCCCTATGATGAATGTTATCACTATAACATCTAAAGTGTACTAGTAAAATAAAATAGATTTAAAAAAATAAAATAAAATATAGCATTTGTGTAAAATGGGAAACAGAGAATTTTTCTTCTTTAATGAAAGAATGAAAGCACAAAACCTCAGTAATCATTAAGTATACAAATCAGAGTTACTTTAATTTTTTAAACTAACAAATAGGCAGATGATATGACAACTCTCAGATTTCTGTGTTCCTAGAAACCAGGAAATGAACACTGTTAATTTCAAGGTGCCTCCCATTGTCATTACAGCAACCCTCACGTCTGCATCTGATCACAGAGGATGATCTCTCAGAAGATCTATCAGTCTTGAGTAAAATACTTGTTCTTGCAAATTTACTTTATTTCTTCTGTAATAGCTCCTCTTTTCTGGTTCATAGTTTTTTGTTTTTGTTTTGTTTTGTTTTTGGTAGTGGTGCTGGGGATCGAATTCAGGGCCTTGGGCTTGCTAGGCAAGTGCTCTACCACTTGAGCTAAATCCAGCTCCTCTTCTCTGGAACCAATCAACCTCGTCTAGTTTTCGTTCATAAGTAGAAGACCTTTTTAGTGCTGCTGGACAATAGGAAACAAAAGGCTAAACTGCCAACATGGAGAAAATATTTTAAACTCCCTAAAGCAATGGAAGCTACATATACAATAACAGCCTATGTAAGTAAACTGGACCACTTTGTTTCAATAAATATTACCAAGGAAACTCAGAGAAAGGACAGATCATCTTAAGAGTTATTTGTTAACCTCAAAATTGGAAGACGGGAGAGGATTGTAAGAATATTGAGTAGAGGACTGTGGATATGAAATTTGAACACATTTAATACAGGTTCATGTATTAGTTTGTATGTATATTTGGAAAATGGAGAAAAGACAAATTACAGAAGCAAATCTAAGCAAATTCTTTTTCATTTTCTTTTTTATATTTATTGGTATATTTTTGATGTATGTAATGATTACATTTATTGTGGGGAGTTAACACATACATAACACATTTTATTTCTTTTATCTCCTCCTCCCTCTCTCCCTCTTTTCTTCCTCCTTCCACCTCTAGATCCCCTTCCAATTTGCAAATGATCTAGCCCTCTGTTTCATATTATCTATCTTTTATTTTGCTCTTTAAATTGCTTATACTTTGGGTTTTTCATATAAGAGAAATCATGCAATATTTAAGCTTGTTTGTCTGGTTTATTTCACTTAATATTGGTGTTCAATGATTAGAAAAAATTGGGGAGTGAGTATGAGTCAATATGTGAAGATGTTTAAAAATATTTGACATTTTTAATACACGGATACATTGCCATTTGAAAACTGAAATGCAGCTTTAAAGAGGAAGCAGAGTGAGGAAGGAAACAATAAATTAAATTCGTCAGGGGCCAGATGTTGCGATTTTGTCCTTCCAACTTCACCAAATGTTGGTTTGGTGCCCTTTATCTGACCACATGCACACCAAGATTTGTTCCTGTGTCTACGCTCTCGGTTCCCAAGAGACATAACACAAATGAGTGCTCTGGCTACACACACACTCTTCCCTCCTGATGAAGGCATCTGTTGAGCTGGTCTTCTGTTCTGATGAGCCAGATTCCATGAAACAGAAATATGGAGAATGTCTTTGACCTTTCTCTCATAAAGTCACAGTCTCTGTTTCCTTTCTGACAGGGAATTGCACACCCCGTCCCAACTATCTTAGAAGCTCTTCCCGTATAAGGCCACATGGCTGCTACGTGTTCTCTTACTTCAATCAGACCTCTGTTCCCTTGTGCCTCATCTAGCACCTTCCTATTCTCTACGTCAAATCACCCTTCCAATTTTACCTCACTCTATTCGCTCCACTCTATTTTTCTCCAGACCACGTACTACTACCTGAGATGCCTTACATTGTGTAATATGTATTGTATGTATATGTGTGTGCCTATGCATATATATGTGTATGTATGTATTTGGTCCATTAGCTAGTATATAAATCCATAAAGGTAGAGACAATATTTTATTTATTATTTTATCCCTAACAGTTCTAGGCAGACAACAGACATTAAATGAATATTGGTTAAATAGATAAATGAATGAATAATTTTATTTTACTGTTTAAGTAGCAAGATATACAAGAGAAAAGGTACACTGGCTGCCAAAAGTGGGTATAGCTCCTGAATCATATGAAATGTTTATCACACCAGTCAAAACATGGAAAACTCTAGAAAAGATGGAGTCAGATCATTGATATTTTAAATATGTCTGGCATCAATTTTTTAGTTTATAAAATTTGTCTCTCTTAGCAAAAGTGGCACTTAAAAGAAAGTCCCAAGTTATGACAAGGTTTTAAAAAATGTATAATGATCATTTTCTGGTAACATTAAATCAATAAAAACCATGACCCCTGACCTGTGAAAAGAGAACATGATAGTGCTAAATTCATGAGTCTCTGAAGACAGAGAACCAAGTTTTTCTTTTGCTTGCTATAGAAAAATAATAAATTGCCTTCATAATGGCAAGGCTATAATATGATATTCATCCCTTTGTATTTTTCCTTTTTAATCAAAACAGTGATGCCAGCATTGTTTCACATAGTTAAATCATAGCCAATTACTGTCTTTCAGTATTCATGGTTTCTCTAGATCGTAGAAAGAAGAAATCCAGACAGTTTTCATTATAATGCATACACCGAATTCTGCATTATTTGCTATCACAAGCAGCAAATCGAAACACAGTTTATTACTGTTCAGGTCAATACCTAGGGAAGAAGACTTCTTAACGTCACAATCCATGCCTCCTTGTTCTTCTTTTAAGTGAGTATAACCAACACCATCTCTGATGAGACTATGACATGGCAAAAGTACCTGAATTTCCTAAAAGTAGATGTGCCTAAAATTCTGGGCATATTATTTTACTATTTTATACGTCTGACCCAAAAATTCTACAGAAAAGAATGAATTATATATTTAAATGATTATCATCAACAGCAAAGTACTGAGTATCTTGATCGAGGAGGTTAGTAGTGATGTAATAAAACCCATTATAGAAAAAAGGAATGAGGGCCAGGATTTCTTTGCGAAGCACCACCTCAACATAACTGTAACTGTATATGTTTCTCAACAATAAAATAGCTAGGTGCAATGACATGTGCCTGTAATCTCAGCACTTGGGAGATGGAGGTAGGAAGAGCACGTTTGAAGCCAGCCTGAGCTACATAGGAATTTTGAAACTAGTTTAAACTGTATGGAAAGACCCTAAATGGACACTTCTCAAGAGACGTGCAAATGCCCAGTATGTACATGGAAAAGTGTTCATCATGTTTAACCTTAAAGGAAATTCAAACTGAAACAACTCTGAGATTTCATCTTATTCAAATCAAAATGACTATCACTGGAAACTCACAACAACAAATGCTGGCAAAGATGTGGGAGGGGAAGGAATCCTACATTGTAGGAGACAATGTAAACTAATATGACTACTATAGAAATCAGTATGGAGATCACTCTAAAAATTCCATTTGATCCAGTTATACCTCTTCTGGATATATTTTCTGGAGATAAAGACATCATAGTATAGTGATGCTTGCATACCAATGTTTATAGCAGCACAATTCACAATAGCTAAAAGCTAGAAACAGCCAAGGTGCCCATCAACAGATTAATGGAAAAGAAAATATGGTATAAATACACACAATGAGACTTTATTCGGCCTTAAAGAAGAATGAATTCAAATAATTTGTAGGAAAATGGATGGATCTTGAGGCCATAATATTAAGTAAAAAAGTCAGACACAGAAAAATAATATTGCATGGTTTCCCTTCTATGGATAAGCCAGTTAGAAATAAATTCGGAGTAAAATAAAGGCAGACTTTTTGGAGTAGGGAAAGGGTATCAGAGAAAGGGGGAGAATGGAAGAGAAAAAAGATATAAAATGACAAAGATGACTTCCGGCAAGATGGCGTTGTGGTGAGCAGCAGAGAAACAGCCTCTCCAAGATTGGTTGTCCAGACACTGGAATATAGCAATGTGAGGAAGAGAAGAAGGAGAGAAGTGGGTTCCCAGGACCCAGCAGGAATCTGAAGCGAGAAGTGGAGACCACAGGGAGAACAAAAAGAGAGACCTCAGTGCAAAAGGAGGAGGTGGCAGATGGAGCTTTCTCCCAGAGCCCCGGCTTATGGAGCAGGAGGGGGCTCAATACTACAGACACATGGCAACCCCAGAGGCCTCCACAGAAAGACACATCAGTGGAATAGAGCAGCGGACTCAGTGAGTGCAGTGGCTGGTGAGTTGTTTGGGTTCTGATGTCCCCAGGAGAGGGCAATCAGGAGAGGGCAATCAGCTGATCACCATCTTGGAAAGGCCAAGTGAGCTTGGAACTCAGAAAAACTGCCGGCAGTGGCTCTCCAGCTGGGGCAAGGCAGAGCTGAGGTCAAACTCGAGTTGGCAGGAGGTCAAGGAACCAAGTCCAGCCTGGCAAGAGACACACCGTGTGTCTCTAGCTGAACAAATCATGTTCCATCCTCACAGCCAGAGACCAGGCTGAATTTTAGTGGAATTGGTGGAGAAGCCTGACTGTTGAACCCAACTGGGATTACCCACTACCCTGCCATAAATCTACTGCTGGGACTAGTCAGTACAGACCTGGGCCTGCCAGTCTGTCTACCAGTGAAGGCAGAGACATGTCTGGAAGTGGACTTTCTTTTATTCTGTTGTTGTTGCTAGTTTGTTGGGGTTTTTTCCCCCTTTACCTCTTTCTTTTTTTTCTTGTTTGTTTTTTTTAATATGAATGTGAGATGTGTTTCTAGTTTTTTGTTGTTGTTGTTTTGTTCTGTCTTTGTTTTAGTTTCTTCTCTCTCTCATTCCTTTCTTCTTTACCTGTTTTTCACAGTTTGCATAATCTTCCCCTGTTCTCCAGCCTTGCTTCTCATCTCTTCCTCTTCTTCTTTTTCTCTATTTTTTCCTCTTAATCTCTTTTTAATTTTCTCCCCTGAGGGTAAAATCACCATAGTGAGGGCATACTTACTGTATACAAGTTTCTGGTTTATTGTAGATATTGTTATATAACCACAAACCTAGTTCATATGGTTAAAGGTGGCAAATTAATAGTTACCACAGTTCATCATTTTCTAGGCTGTGTTTGATGACCAAGCTACATTACATATATCTATCAGATATGCAAAATGTGAACATCATGTATTACAAACATATAGCAATAAAAATAAATAACTAAGCAAGGTGTTCCTTAAGAATTACCACTTTCTGTCCAAGGCCCGTGCTCTCAGTGACCTCAGGACCATCCATCAGACCCAACCCTTCAAGGCCCTAGCACCTGTCACATCACCACACGGAGGATTAAACCTCCAGCACATGAATCCATGAATCTTTGGAGGAGAGCTCAAATCCTATCCAAACCCTACCAATAGCTTAACAAGAAAAGAAAAAGAATCCTATTTCTCAACATTAACAGCATATGAAAGATACTAGCAGAGCGGCAAAGAAAAACACATAATGTATCAGATGCCACAAATAGGTTGCCTCCAAAATCATTCCCAAAACAGAGTCTTGCAACAATAAGGCTTTAGCTCGCCATCATGTAAGTTGGCTATTTAGGCTGAGCTCAATCTGGGGTTCTTCTGGATCCCTTGGTTTCACCCACACACCTGGGAGTCAGCTGATTGTGACATTTCTAATCCAGGACAGTGTTATACATGGTAACTGAATTGAGTTGGGAGGCATGTTCCTATAGCAATGTCTTTGAGCAAGAATCATAAACCCAAATGTGACAAGCGCTTTTTGATGTGCTCCTTGTGTAGTATTAGCTAATGTCTCATTTATCAAACTAGGTCATATAACCCACGCCCAAGAATCAAGGCATAAATATTTGGAAGGTAAAGAATACGGGCAATTTTTTTTGCCCCACACAGTACTTAAGAACTGAGAGTGAAATGTAGACATTTTCAAACTTTAAAATACTGTTTACTTCAGTAGCCACAATTCGTCTTCAGAAAAATCGTGTCGAAATATTTAATGGCAAGGATAGTACATCTAAAGAGAAAGCACAACAACAAATAGTGATGAGAATAAAAAACAATTAACTGCAATACCATACTGATACAAATTTGGTAAATATTACAGAACATGTGGAAGTTTTGGATTAAACTACAAAACATTTATTAAGTCACATATTTCAGTTCCTTCTTTACTTATCATTCAGCAATGAACTATTCTGCATTTGTTTTGAGAAGCTGTCAAATAGTCATTTGAATTACACCATAATTTGGCTCACTATAATTCAGTGATTACAGCATTAGAATTTTAAGTATGTTTAAATATGTATTAATTCAAGGATTTTATTTTTAAAACTCATGTTTTAAACAAATGGAGCTTTATTCAAATTGCAGTAAATCAAAGAAGAGGGGCTGAAATGTATCTAACATCAAATTTTATGCTTGATTAGTTTTAAGAGAACAGCAACCTACAAAGTCAACACTAAATCTTAAAGCAGATAATTTCAAAATAACTATAACTATCTGCAAACTAAGTAGTGAAACTGTGCAGCAACAAAATCAGCAAGCCTGCTGACCAATACACTGGTACTGTATTTAAATGCATATCTCTGCAAACAATTCTTGTGCATGGTTAGGTTATTTGTTTCACACATTTAAGGCTTTATTCTCTCCAAAAAGTCATTGGGATACTGTATTTAACAGCCATGTGACATGTTATTGAAGGAGACTGTTTCTAAGAAGTGTTAGGATCCCAAAAGTATCGGTCTCTTTGAAAATGTGCTCCCCAGTTTCTAAAAGGTTTAATGGAAAAATGACAATTTTATCAAAAAGCATTTCAATTAAGTTGAATTGGGAGGGTTTTTGTGCATGTGTGAATTACCTAAAAGGGTTTTTTGTTTGACTATTTCCAGAAATATACAATACTAACAGTATGTGATATTTATGAAGCTGAAATGTATATGAATTCATATTTTAAAACTAGTAATTCTCTTTTTTTCTTAGTATTAAGCTTCAAAAGAGCAGTTTAACTCTGGATGATGAGAAAACTGACTAAGGATGCTAAAACTGTGACTGCCCACAGCCTAGAGGTTAAAAATAAAGATGCAGTTGAAAATAATGGCTGATACCAAAAGTTGCATTTCAGAAAGATGGAGACCAAAGAAATCAGTTTCCCCCTTTCTTTGAAAATTAAAAATATAAATCTATACATTTTTATTTTCTCAAAATTATTTTTCTCCTTCAAGCTTTTTTACAATTAAATGTCTCTTAAATTCCAAAATATAACATAAAGAGCAAGATAAAACAGAGTATAATGAAACCAAGAAATATAATAGTTTTTTTTAATTGTATTGTTTTGAGGGAAAGGATATTTCAAGTCGTTGCCTATGAAAAGCAATCAAGAATTTATCTTTCTTTTGTAAGACTTATTTTCCCCCAGGCATCATTATTACACTTAACCAGAATGGAATTTTCAAAGTCTTCTTTTAGATATTTCATAACATTTTGGTTCGGTAGCTGAGAAGAGAAACTGTGTGCAATGTCCTAATACAGCACTATCTTCTGGTTTTATTGTTAGTGGCATTTTAGACCTTGAACACTGCAGTGAAGTTCAGGCCTCCCGACAACCTGTCTTCACGCTGAGAGAGCGAATCGAACGTCTTCTGGAAAACTTCACACCAGCTTTTCGACTCCAGAAAGTGTATTTCCACTTGATAATGCACGAGTGGAAGGAAAGTGCTCAATCCCATCATTCTCAATAACTTTTTGGCTTTCACACACTGAGACCTGTATTGAAAACTCAAAGGCTATGATAGAGTACCAGGCATCCACATACTTCTAGAAGTATATTTACTGCCATGAAAAGATGTGCAAAGTAAATGGTAGAGGGAAATTACAAAATAGAAATTATTCTATGATTTTGTTTTTTAATAAGGATATAGAAGTGAAAATGTGTGTTCCAAAAGGAGTTTGTCTCCCACTTCCAGCCCTGCCTGAGTTGTATGACCTTCAGGCAGACATGTGACTATTCTGAACTTGCCTTTTCTCTTGAAATGTAGGCAAAGAAAAGATAAAATCAGAAAAGGTCATCAGCTATTGGAACTAATTTGTACAGAAAACAAGTTGTAACCTTTTGTTTCCTTTTTGATGACAAGCAAATGGCGAAGTGCTAGGAAAGGTTATTGTACTTAATTTGGTTCAATTTGCGTAGATGCCATTTATGTAGCCCATTCATATCAAATAACACAGTACAGATAATTATACTTCTGTGACTATGACACAGTGTGTGACACATAAAAAGTGGTTAACAAACTACTTATAATTATCATTATTATTAGTCTTAAAATTATACATCCCATAAAAATTTATAAGGCTAAAATTGCTGCAAAATTTCCAAGTCAGTTTGGAAATGATACTAGAAGCAAAATGTCTTAAATTAATTCCAAAATTGAAAGACAGCATAATTAAAACCTAGGAGCTTGAATATCTGAAAAGAAATCTAGCATCATTCTTCCTTAAGACATATTAAATGTCTTGGAGCCAAAGTATTTTAATAAGAATTGTCAAGATACAAGATTTTATTTAAATCACAAGTCAGCAGAAGCAACAACTTATCATAACTGGCAAAAATTCTTGTATGAATACTTATAACTGCCCTATGAACAGGACTGCCTTTCCCACAGCGTGAGCTGCTAACAATGAACAATGTCCCAAATGAGCTTTGGAATGATGTGTTTGTTTCTAAAGCACAAAAGCCAACCACAATCTGCAGATGAGATGCAGTAATTTAGGTTTTACTTCCCACTCTTGGTCTTTACTCAGGTTCTTGGTTGTCAATCAATTTCTGGAGCCAAAAGAGAAAAAAATGATGCATAGGAGTTAAGTAAAATAACAAAAATGGAAACAAGGCTTTTATAAATAAGGAGGGCAAGAGGGGTTGAAGGGAGGGGAGGGCAAAGGGAAAAAAAGAAGCAGCAAGATATACCATACACAGGTACAAATTCCCCATGATGAATGTTACCATTAAGTATATCTAAAATGTACCACTAAAATTTTTTAAAAAGTAAAATAACATGAAGTTCAGTTACCTGAACTAAGGTTTCAGGAATGTTCATCCAGTAGAACAAAGTGAAAAGTTAAATCTCTAGACAGAGAAGAAGGCGCATGCCCAGTGTATACAGAAACTGTTATGTGTCCTTTATTGCTGTCTTCAGCACTCATACCACTGCAAAAGGGTTGTTCCCAAGAACAATCAACTCATCCTTTTTTATGATGCTTAATTCCATACCAGAACTCATTTAGAAATTCTGCAGAGAGAGAAATTGAACCTTTACAAGATGGAGGGATATTGAAGACTTAAACCATCACCTTTTTCACAGTCTCTGTTAATAGAAAAATCTGAAGAGTTATTTTAAATCTCTTTAAATTCTTATGACTATTGTATCTGCTCCAATGAACAAAAAAGTGGTATTTTGACTCCGCCAGAACTGCCACTATCAGAGTAAGAACTAACAAAGGAGACAGATGAATGCAGTGTCCTTGATATCAGGAAAAAAATAGTAAAATGATGATGGCAATGATAACAATATCTACTGAATTATTACCAAATGTAAGGCATTGTGCTCACTTATTTTAATCCCCAACTAATTTCACTACCATAAACATTATTTGTCCCACTTTTTTTAAGGAAACGTCAACTCATATATGGTAACTGTTTTAGTTAGGGTAAGCAATACTACTCGTCTGATAAACCAACCCCCAAATCTCTATAGTTTAATATAAATTTATCTCTATCTGATACAATAGTAGCATATAGGCACATTAGTTGAGCAACCTTCTATGTGATCTTGTAGGAGTCAGGCTCTTTCTGTGATGTGATATTGACAACCTCTAAGCCCTCGGTCTGTTGATCGCATCACTTCTACTCATGCTCCGGTGGCCAAAATTCAGTCACATGGTCACATCTAATTATAAGAAAAGCTTCCTTGGCTCTTATGAGTCACTAATCTGTTAATATTACAAGTATGTGCTACTTTCAGAAACTCAACTAACAAAACCCAAATTTATCAAATAAAAGGTTGTGGTTTACATAAAATATCTTCTTTTTAAAAAACTGTCCCCAAACTGGGCCTGGTGGCACATGCCTGTAATCACAGCACTTGAGAAGTCAAGGCAGGAGGATCACCACAAGCCTGAGGCCAGCCTGGACGACTCAGCAAGACCTCATCTCAAAAAGCACCAAAAGAATACATAAGTAAATAAATAAATAAATATGTTCCCAAAATATTTCTTGAAGGAATAGCTATCTGTGGTGGACTGATTACAGTCAACTTGAGCAGGAACACCCAGCTGAACTGAGTCATCGTGGTTCTGGGCATAGAAGACCCACCTGACAGTTTCTGACCACACAGAATAAGGGAGAATGGGAGGGGAAGATTGCCAGCAGCTGATTCCCAGGAGACGCTCTGTTGCAGCTGGTTTTCCTGAAGTGAGCTCGGCTGCTCTCCTCACAGGAAGGGCTCGGGTCTTCGCTGTTGCCAGGGATGGCTATTGTCCTCTTCTGGTCATCAACCTTATCTTGAATGTCATACCCTGGCTCCAGTACAGATTCTTCAGCCTTTTAGTGTAGACACGAACTTACGTGGTCTCCCAACCCTTGATTGGATCTTTTGGGTCTCCAGTGCACAGACAGATGTTCTGCACTCTTCCCGCATTTAGCTTGTGGGTGAATGTTGTAACTTGTAATTGTCCTGTATTAAATCAGCTTTCTTGAAAACCATTGACTCTAGAAACCACTGACTGATACACTATCTCATTAAAAGGATTCTAATTTTCTATTTCTAGTATTACTTCCTTAATATATGTCTGCTTTTTATCCAAGATCATTACTAAATTCTCCCAATGTGTCTTCCTGCTTTCTATATCAGTTGATTTTCTTAACATACCACTTCCACCACGTTTTTGCTCTTTTTGCTTCAGTAATTTCCAAGCACATATAAAGCAAAGTACATGCTCCTTAGCACAGCCTACTAATCATACCACAATTTCACCTTACACTGCTCTCTTCCCCTTCTCTGTTTTTTGTTGTTGTTGTTGTTGTTTTTTGTTTTGTTTTGTTTTGTTTTTGGTATCGGGGATTGAACTCAGGGCCTTGTGCTTGCAAGGCAAGCACTTTAACTACTGAGCTAAATTCCCGGCTCCTTTCCCCTTCTCTCTTGCCACAGATGCCAGATCTATTCCACCAACTGTAGTTTTGTAAATCCTTTCTCTGGAGAATTCTGTTTGCTGTATTCCTGTTATCCCTACTGTACAATAAGGATAAGAGGAGTGTGTGTGTGTGTGTGTGTGTGTGTCTGTGTGTATTAGGAATTGAAACATTTAACAATTAAAGGTGGAAGGAAACTGGAGACATGTTACCTCTTCTCTCATTTCATATTCAAGCTAATACACAAGCTAATACACAATTCAAGCTAATACACAATACAAATGTCCAAAAGGGAAAATACAGAATTTTTACTATAACTGAAAGAAACTAGTGAATTACAAAATAATTGTAACATAAACAATACATATGCAATTAATATAACTAATAAAACATTTTAAGCATATTACAAAATCGAAACCCACAAAAGTCCCTTCCTATAGAAAAATGTACAACTTATGGTAAATCTCACCAGTAAAAGAAGCTTTGATATACTAAATTATAGTAGCCAAGGTTTACAACTATACAGTACCTGAGTATGTTCATATTCTGTCTGTGTGAATACACACATGCAAAACTCACTTAGAAGCAATTTGATAGTAAATTATAATATTCTATCAGGACTTCCACTTTGGATAATAAATTCTAAGAAAATAATTTTAAATCTGAGAAAACAAATGGCAGAAAAATAGCTATTTTTGTGAGTGTCTGTTTCAAAAAACAAACAAAAAAGGCAAAATAAATTTCTTTACAATAATATTAACTATGATATACCCTCCTTTCAAATATTATGGAATCACTAGAAATAATATCTTAAAAGACTTGTTATACAATAGAATATTATTAAGCCACAAAAATAGTAAAGTACTGGTTCACATGACACAGATGAACCTTGAAAACATTGTGCTAAGTAAAAGAAGCCAGACACAAAAAGCCACATATTACACGATCCACATACATAAAATATCCAGAATAAGTGAATCCATACAGAGAAAAATAGATTAGTGGTACCTAGAAAGATAGGGAATTTGTCTGGGGTCTGAAACTTTCAGAATTAAATCTTTAGAATTAATAGCAATAATTTTATAATCTTAATATACTAATAAACATTAACTTATACTCCTTTAAAGGGTTGATTTTATAGTATATGAATGATATCTCAGTAATTTATTTTTTTACTATACCAATATTGAAGATGCTAATATCTAATATATTATTGAAGACTTAATGTTGAGAAAAATAAGAAGTAAACTATATAAGCAGTCCACAAAAATGTCTTGAATATAGGGGCTGGGGATTTAGCTCAGTGGTAGAATTCTTGCCTAGCAAGTGCAAGGCCCTGAGTTCAATCCCCAGCACCCGCCCTCCAAAAATTTCTTGAGTGTAAGACAAATCTTTTTTAAAGAGAATGTGGGAGGAAACACAGGGGAAAAGAAAACCAGCAGATAGATTACACCAAGTTAGGTGACATGCTTTTATTTACACAAAACCAGGTTAATGCCAAACTGTGTCATACCAGCTTGGTTTAGTCTCCCCAAACAAATGCTCATTTGAAGTTAGAGTTTATCTCCCTGAGCATTGCAAGTACTCAGATGACAAGATGGCTGAAAACAACTTAATTATGTAGCTGTTTTAATCTACTCTATGATTGAGTAATAAGAGTATGACTGGCTTTCACCACAAATTTTTAAGGAATTGGTGCTTGAACAAACAAGCCCCCAAATACCTCGCTAGTCTGAACACTTCCTGGCTGGCCCCGTACCAGTGGGCGCTTGGTGACCATGCCGCTAGTGAGCTGGAGGAAATAGGGTTCATGTCACACCCACACCTCTGCTGTCAGCCAATGCTTCTGATTGCAAGTGACTTCTCCGAGTCCATTACAAAGCTTCAACTTCCTTTAAAGACCCATAGTCTTCCAAAAGGACTCAACCTTCTTATTCCACAATGGCAGAAATTAAATTCCCATTGAATTAAAAAGAAACTGTAGCCTTATCTCCTCTCTTTAGCTAACACTCCCATGTCTCTTCTCCACTGGCTGTAAGAAATGACAGCTGACTCAATAAGGCCCACTCGCTTCCCTCACACCTTGTGGCTTCGTATTTATACTCATGTCGGGGGGAAAGAATCTGGGGCTACCTTCCCCCTCTGTCACTAGGAAGTTGATTTTTCACCAGGATAATACACCTAAACTTGCCTAATCCCCAGGTACTGATAATACCTGAAATTACGGCCACAAGCTTGAGGCTTTATTTTAGTCTCTAAACCGTCTTCTTTTAAAGGGAACATTTCCATTAAGCAAGTTCTCCTAAAAGCTTTCCAGATGTGTTAGAATTTGTAGTGGGCAATCAGGGAAACATTTGAGTCAGTATTTCCAGGAATCACAAAGTAAAACTGTTCCTACAGTGCCACGAGGAATTTGACAAATGAATGTACAGCATGTGCTACGCTACTTTTATTTTTAGAGCTTTTTGAAAATTTGCTAAACCCCCAAATAAGCATCAGACTTATTCCCAAGCTTTCATTTGCTGGGAATAAATTTATAAATTTAACTCATTTGTATCATTATAAGGACCTCAGATTATTTTATAGAATGAGAGAGTGATTTTTTTTTTTATGACGATGGGGATCAAACTCAGGACTTTGTGCATAGTAGGGAAAGAATGAATCTTAAATACAAAACAGCAGTTTCTCCAAGAACTATTTTTCCATGTATTATCTCTCATGTGTGTTTAATCCACTGTGTGGTAGTGAGTAAATGTCTCATTGTTCAAACCAATGAGGATACTCTAGCTTCACACAGACTCTAGACTCAAATCCCAAGTCGTCCTTTTCTAGCTGTATCCTTGGATAATGTACTGAATCTCAAGTTTTCAAGTCTCCCACGGAAATGGGAATTCTCCAATCCCATAGGAAATGGAATGGAAGTGACTTTTTATCCTATAAATAGGACAATGACGGTAAACCTCTGGCACATATGCCACCGTGGGCTGTTTGTATGATTGAAAGCTCTAAAAGACTGGCCAGCACTGTAGGCATGACACATATACACACATATAGGCATTATATGTGCATGTGTGAATATATGAGTGTAAATAATTTCCTTGGGTAGTCAGAATTCTCTTGAGAAACAGAACCAAGAGAATGGAGAGAGAGAGAGAGAGAGAAAGAGAGAGAGAGAGAGACAGGGAGACAGAGAGACAGAGAGAGACAGAGACAGAGAGATTTATTATTAGCCATAGGCTCATACAATTGTGGAATCTAAGAAGTACCAAAATCTGCAAGCTAGAGACCCAGGAAAGTGTCCTGGTCTAAGGCCTGGGAACTAGGGGCCCCGGTGGTGAATTCCACTGCAGAACAGTACTGTGGAGGCCAGCAGCCTTGAGCCTGAAGAACAGCCAGTGTTTCATTTGGAGTCTGAGGGCAGGAAAAGACCAGTGTCCCATCTCAAAGCAGTCAAGCAGCAGTTCCTTGTTATGTGAGAGAAGATCCTACTCTGCCCCACTGAGAGCAGATTGATGAGGGCCACATTTAGAACTCTCTGCTATACATAGTCCACCAATTCAAATGTTAACTTCCTCCAAAACACCCTCCTGACCATCCACAATAATATTTGACCAAATACAGTTGTGTGCCACATAACATTCCAGTCTGTCACAGATCATATGTACGACAAAGTTCCCATAAGGCTACAAAAGAGTTTTAAAAAATCCCTATCACTTGGTGACTTTATAGCTGACATAAAGTCATGTTTTGGGCGCTATTAGTGCAAATAAACCCATTGAACTGCCATTCATATACATAAAAGTATAGCAAAAAGATAGCACAGTCATGTATAGTTACATAATATTTGATACTAAATGACTATGTCGCTAGGTTATGTATTTACTATGCTTTTTATCACTATGTTAGAGTGTACTCTTATAAAAAGTTTTTACTGTAAAACAGTATGCCATGTTAATGATGGTAGCAACCTCATATGTTTTGTATTTACCAAGCTTCTTGATTACATCAAAAGGCCACATAAAGGGACTGACATATACACAGTATGTTGGTGTAAATGCAATCTGTGATGCTTACACAATGACAAAGTCACCCAATAACACATTTCTCAGAATTTATTTCCATCGTCAAGTGGCACATGACTGTATCCGGACACCTGGTGGCCCCATCAAATCAGCACATAAAATTAACCATCACAGCTGGAATATATATTTTTTTCTTTTGGGGAAGCTAAGTATATATATTCACTTCTCTACATCACTCAAAACTATGGCAGAGAAAAGCAGTAGTCAAAAAAATGTTAGAGATTTGGAGTGAGAGAGTGTAGAAAAATCAGTGCGTGCAATACTAAGTAAGAACCGTCCATCAAGACAGAAGGCACAGAGTGAATGGTGATGCAATGCCCTGGATGGATGTGCCCTGGAGGTGGAAACCCCACCCCAGGTGGAGCACCCCACAGCTGGGACTTGGAGCATAATCTCACTCTAAATGAACTTGTCCCAGTATCACATATCCACAAGGAAAGAAGCATAGTATTAAATGTCCAGAAAAGAGCTCTCTCTGCTTTGCTTCTCCTAGTTTTTTCCTTATTTCTTTCTTTAACTCCTTTTTAAAAAGCAGTTTGTTTTAATCAGTTGCTTCTGTGACCCCAATCCAAGTGAAACTGACTAATGCTTGATCTGGCTTGAAGATAAAGCTTTTTATTCCACCTTGTTTAGTGCTCTTAGGCAAGTAGTATAAATTTCTTAAGTAAACTATACCATTTAAGTAAAAATCAGCAACATGAAATACTGTCATTCTAAAACTACTGAAGTTGCCATGGATTTATTAGGAAGTTTAGGAACATGTTCCCCAACTGTGTCTTCTCAGTCACTTCCCGGAGTGATTCCTCACTGTCCAAGCCCTCTGAACACCTCGGGCATCAACAGTCTTCAGCAGAAACTTTCCTGCCAGAAAAGTAAACCTAACTCTGATTTTAGCTGAAATCTATTACATGTTCTATTTTTTAAACATAGCACCTGATAGCACTTGTGAAATAGCTCAGTTTTGTTTCACTCCTCTCTTAAAGACTAAGGTTCAAGCATGAGGGCAAGGGGCTACCTGGCAAACAATTTGAGTAGATACACAAAGCTGTTACTAAAAATTGTCTGTCTTCTGACAGTAACACGTGGTTCAAGAAAAAATCTGAAGACCTCAAATCTCTCTTTTCTTAAACCCAGTTCTCTTGAAGGAAACATTTTAGGACACATGGAACGTCCTCCCAACCTTAGCACATCAGCAGTATATTCCTTTCTTATCTATACTCAGTCAAGTCACCACAGCACAGTGACTTAAAAGAGCACGCATGTGTTATCTGATAGTTACATAGGTGAATTTCTGCAGAGGCTCCAAGGGTCAAAACCTCTTCAAGATGCTAAATGTCCTGAACTTTCACCTGGAGGCTCTGGGTAGAATCTGCTTCCAGATCCATTCAAGTGACTGACACATTTGATCCTTCTTTTTTGCTGTCTGTCACTCAAGTTTCCAAGAGTACCCTTGCTCTACTTTGGTTTCTGCCCTCCTTCCAAGCCAGCAACAGTGCTTCAGATCTTTTTCATGTTTCAAATCAATCTATCAGATTTCATTGCATCACTCCAACTTCCTCTCTTGTCCTCTTCTCTTTTTTTTTTTTGGCAGAGGGTGGTGCTGTGAATCGAACTCAGGGCCTTGTGCTTGTTAGGCAAGCATTCTACCACTGAGCTGAATTCCCAGCCCCTGCCCTCCTCTTCTGACTTCTTTTGGTAAAGGGTTCATGTTCTGGTAAAGGGTTACACTGAGGTCTATCCAGAAAATCTAGGAGTCTCGCTAATGTAAGATAAAGTAGTTAGTAACCTTATTTACATTTGCAAAGCTCATTTTTGCCATGTAACATAGTATGTTCATTGTCCCAGGAATTAGGGATGGTAGAATGTTCTTGGGAACCTTATTCTTCCCACCAGTGTCAGCAGTGTCTGGCACTGAGGCCTTCTTGAGAGAACACCTACTTTATTAGGTGCTTTATTAGGTGCATGTAGTAGACTAGGGAAAAAAAATCTCTATTCGCAAGCATCCACATTAAATCCCTGAGAGATATGACTTATTTGTCAAATGTTATAATCACTGCATAATCATAAATGCACTTATATTCTTCAAGCCAATGTATGTTATCAGAAAATGTGGAAATTTGATCATGTGCAAAATTGCAAGGTCAATATCTCAGATAAGGCACCTGCAATTTAAAGGAGGCAAGATTGATGTTGGCTCACTTTTCAGTCCATACTGATTGACTCCAAGCAGGACAGCATGGCAAAGGGGGCATTATGGAGGAAAAGCCGCTCACCTCACAGCAGCCAGGAAGCAGAGAGCAAAGGGAAAAGCCAGGGAGGGAGATCTTCTCTCCCAGATCATGCCCCCAGTGACCCACCTCTTCTGACAAGGCTTCCAACACCAACTGTAGTATCCCTGTAATCCTGTTACCTTCCACAAGCCGTATCTTAGTGCCTGAGGCTATGGAGGAACATCTAGATATAAACCAAAACACAGTATTTTTGGTATACAGTTCTATGAATTTTAAGACCAGTATAGACTCATGCAACCACTTCCACATTGTTCAAAGAAATTGAGCAATTCTATTGTCCCCAAAACCCCTCTCCTTCTGCCACTTTGCAGTCAAACCCTTCCCAGATTCATAGCCCCGGCATTTATTGGTCTGTTCTCTGTCTTTACTGTTTTGCCTTGTGATTTAAATTCAATCAAACAGTAAAACCTTCTGAGACTGGCTTCTTTCATTCAGCATGACTTTGAGATTCATTCCTGTGAGTGCACCAATAGTTCAATCCTTTTGGCTATCAGATAGTATTTTCCTGTAATGGGTATCTCACAGTTTATGCAATGACTCATTAAAAGCCATTTGCATTGTATTCAGTTTGGGGCAACTGTGAATAAAACTGATCTAATCTTTTCTGTACAGTATTTTTGGGGGCATAAAGATATGTTTTTGTTTCTCTGAAATTAACACATGATAATGGAATTGCTGGCTCACATAATAAATGTATATTTATTTAAATTTATAAGAAACTGTCAAACTGTTTTGAAGTTTGCATTTTCCACAGCAACACATGAGAATTCCAGTTATTGCATCTCCTTACCAGCACTTGGTATTGTTGAGGGTATTCTGGTTTTGATTTTTTTGTTTTATTAGTTATTCTAGTTAGTGTCTAGTGAGTTCGATTGTGGTTTTAATTTGCATTTCCCTAGTGAATAATGATTCAAAGCATCTTTCATATACTTATTTGCTGCCTGTATGTCTAACTTGATGAGGTGTCTATTCAAATATTTTGCCTTTTGTTTTACTGCATGTGTGGTTTTTGGCACTGAGTTGTAAGAATTCTTTAAATATTTTGGATATTTTGCTTCGTTATCTATTTAATTTGCAAACATTTTCTTTCAATTTGTAGCTTGTTTTGTCCTTCTCTTAATGGTGTCTTTGCAGAGAAAATATTTTAAATTTGGATGAAGAAAAACATCGATTTTTAGGAGTTTGTGTTTATGGTCTCATATCTGAAAATTCTTTGCCAACACCAAGGTAACACACATTTTCTTCTATTTTTTTCTTAAAATTTTATAATTTTACATTTAGATTGATGATCCATATCAGGATAATTTTTATATAAAGTGTAAAAATTAGGATTTTTGCATATGGATATCTAATTCCAGAACCTTTTGTTGAAGAAAGTACCTTTTCTTTATTGAAATGATTTTGCACTTTTGTCAAAAATCAATTGCCTGTATACTGTTCCTCTACTTTTGGACTGTCTATTCAGTTCAGTTAAATTATTGGTCCAAGGTTCGCCAGTACCACACTGTCTTGACTACTGTGGCTTTGTTATGTCTTAAAGTCAAGCACTGTAGTTTTTCTAACTTTATTTTTTACTATAATTCCTTTATTTTTTCACATAACTTTAGAATCAACTTTTTCATGTCTACAAAATATCTTCTTGGATGTTTATTTGAATTTATTTAAATTTGTATAACAGTTTGGATATAATTGATAAACTACTTATGTAATTCTTCTAATCTACAACATGGTATCTCTCTTCACTTATTTACTTCTTTCCTTTTGTTGTGTTGATTAGTAGCTTTTCAGTTTTCAGCATACAAATCCTGGAAATGCTTTTAGTTAAATAGATATACTCTTGGGGAGAACTCTTCTAAAATGTGAAGGTCTTTTTTCGTTTACAACTATACAATGCTAGCAATATGAGGTGTTAACGTTTTGTCGTGGAATTTCTTGAAAGTATAAACTGCAGATAAGACTAAAAACCATGTTGTATGAAGCACATTTAAAGGAACTGGAAAAATTTTAGCTCAAAAGACTCAGGAGATGGGATAATTATGATAGCTCGCTTCAGACATTTGAAATATTTTGGTAGGAATTATGGATGCCCAGAAACATTCATTTGGAAATCAAACTTCCTTTGTCATCACTTGAAACATTCTTGGAACTTTCCACTCAGAATACCAGTTTAAAAAAAACAAAAATCAGACACAGGAAGTTAAATCCTGCTCTGGCAGGCTCTAAGAGGAAATTAGTGCCCATGGGTCACGTGTCTAGCTGCCCTACTATGTATGTGCTTTCAGCAGGACCGTTCCTGCCCCATTCAATAGAAAGAGCCCTCAGGAGCTTTGCCATATCCCTACCTCAGTGAAGCTGAAACAAGACTCCCCAAAGGGAGAGAAAAAACATAAGGTAAAACATCCATTTCACTTATAAGCCTGTAAAGCATCTAATTAGAAATTCAAACAGTGGAAAAACAAATCTGGCGAAAATGTTACTCACCACTGTTCAGTGTAGAATATAACCGGCTTTTTGGTGCAGAGGCAAACATGAATTTAACTTTACAAAATAGGGATTATACTTTGTACTTTCATATCAGACTTTTTAAACATCCACTGTGATCATAATTTTACAATTATTTGAAACATTTTAAGTGACTACATAATATTAAATCAAAAGAACATGTCATAATTTATTTCAACATTTTCTATTGGACACATAGGCTGATTTCCACATAATCATATTTATTTACACAATAATTTGAAAAATGTCCTTTTACCCCCCAAAATTTTGACATATAATATGTAACTTTAGGAGCCATATATTTATTTTATATAAAGTTCTGGGGGTGGTGAAGCACACCTGTATTCCTGGCTACTCGAGAGACTTAGGCAGGATGATGGAAACTTCAAGGTTACTCCAGGCAATTATTTTAAAAGCACATCTCAAAATAAAAAATAAAAGAGGTAAAAGATGTGATTCTGTGGCAGAGCACTTGCCTAGCACATGTAAGGCCCTAGGTTCAATCCCCAGGGCAAAAAATTTTTAAATCCCAAAGAAGTTTAATATTAATAGGTGATTAATAATAAAATCACAATTTTACAACCTAGTTTTTTTTTTTTTATTTTAAACCAAGAGCATGTATTGGTACATTTTACATACAATGGTCACATTCATCACATTTATTTTGTACCTGTACATGATGCATCTTGGTTCTCCCCCCTCTTCCTCACCCCTCCCCTCCGTTCCCTCCCTCCCTATTTACAGCAGGTTTATTCATAATTTTCCATATTTTCCCTTTCCCTTTTCTTTCCTTTGTTGCCTTTCTGCTTTTCCCCTTCTTTCTTTCTAGTACTCCTCTCCTTTGTATATTATCTTCCTTTTATATAATATCTATTACACTTCTTTGTCCTTATTTACAGTTGTGGTTTCTCATATCAGAGAAACAATTTGATGTGTACTCATGAGTATCTGATTTATTTCGTTTAAAAGTATGTTCTCAATGAACATCCATTTACATATGAATGACTCTAGTTTATCCTTTTTTATGGCTGTGTAGTACTCCATTATGTAGAAAAACCACATTGTCTTTAGCCATTCATTAGTTGTTGGGCATTTAGGTTGTTTCCAAGACTTAGCTATTACAAATTGTGTTGCTATGAACATGGTGGTGCATACGTCCCTGTGGAATGACGATTTTAATTCTTCTGGGAAGATCCCCAGTAGGGGGATAGCTGGGTCAAATGGGACCTCCAGTTGTAGTTGTTTGAGGAATCTCCATATTGATTTCCACAGTGGCTGGACCAGTCTACATTCCCACCAACAGTGGAAGAGTGTTCCTTTTTCCCCACAGCCCCTTCAGCATTTGTTATTGGTTGATTTTTCCATATATGTGGTTCTTTCTGGAGTGAGGTGGAATCTTAACGTTGTTTTGATTTGCATCTCTCAGATGACTCGTGATATTGAACATTTTTTCATATATTTATTTGCCATTTTTATTTCTTCGTCTGAGAAATGTTTATTCACTTCAGTTGCCCATTTTTGGATTGGGTCTTTAAATTTGGGAGGTTTAATTTTTTTGAGTTCTTTGTATATTCTGGATGTTAGACCTTTGTCTGATGGATAGCTAGCAAAAATTTTTTCCCAGTCTGTGGGTTTTCGCCCTACTCTACTGGTGATTTCTTTTGCTGTGCAAACGCTTTTTAATAGCATGTGGTCCCAAGCACTGATTCTTTGTATTGTTTCCTGTGCAGTCTGGGTTCTGTTCATAAATTTTTTCCCTACCCCTATGTCTTCGAGGGTTCTTCCTATTCTATTCTCCAGTAAATTTAGTTACAACCTAGTATTTTTAAAAAGAAATCTGTTACAAACTGAAACTCTAATAACAAAAATATGTATAACATTTTGCCAGTTTTTGTTATCAGAAATCACCCAACAATCGAATAGCCTACATACTGTAATCTTTCGGAAATATGAATGAATCTGTAATCGTGCACTATTACTTATTATCTATCATAATGACTAAAATTTCTTTAAAGAGAATATTTTTACTGAGAAACTCCTATCTCTGTCTATAAGAAAAAATCAAGTTTATAAATAGTGGGTTTAAGATGTGTGCTAATATACTAGACTGCAGAGTTTCATGGATGCTGGCAGAAGACTCAGACTCCTAGGCAGGACACAAAGGCCCTAACAGTAGTAGACGGATGACCACGCCTGCACCAGGTCCCCAGCCGCTACAGGGCAGGGGGAACCCAGGTGCGTCCAAGTGGAGATGGAACATAGACCAGGTTTGTGTCTCAGCTGAGGATCTTTGAGCTTAGGCAACCCAAATCTTTTGTAATGAGCTGTAAACTTCCCTAAAATTTTTGTCCCAAAGAAAATTGTCTCCATGATAATGGGTGCTAAATAATTGCTTTTTCTCCAGAGAAAGGCACCCTAGGTATATTCCAAGGATGTTTGTCAAATAACCTTGAAAGGACAGTTCTGAGCAAAGATATCCCAACACTTTCCTTCACAAGACATGCAGAAATCTGGGAAAACTGTGGAGATGGAAGAAAGGAAAAAAGGAAAGAATTGAGAGGTTATTACCTCTGAAAGTGTTTTATATACACATTCCAAAGAGAAAAAAATACCTCTAAAGATTAAAGCTGTCTAAATTGAACTTCTTTATATACACAGAATAGAACTGGTGTTAGAAATGAAAGCAATATAACAGCTCTGTTTGTGTATTAAAGTGGCAGGAAAATGAATAAAGAACAGGTTGTTTAAGAAATGACTGCAGGAGACATAGTCACCATCACCTCAATGAACAAATTCAAACTGAATTATATTATCTCAGATAAATGTGTTATTAAGGATCCCCCTCTGTCTCTGCCTTTTGCAAAGAAGAATAATACAATTGCCCTAAAATGTTTTTCAGACCCATGCCTGCTTCTAAAACCTCCTTTTTCCTAGGATAGAGGCAAGAATGTGCATATTTTCAAACCTGATAGAAATAGTACTAACAAAATCTATTGAGGATGAGAAATTAATAGAGGGTAAAATAGCTGTATGGAAGAGGCTAAGGAGCAGCGTTGGTGGCAATGTTTGTGCAGTTAAGGGATACTGTACCAGCTGCTTTGGCAGTAAAAGGAAACCTCTCTCTATGTGGCACGGTGGCATCATGGTAGTCGCCTTGCTGCACTAATAGTGTTGGCATCTTTGCTGGACTTTAGCTGGTGTCGCACGCAGGACGCAGCTCCACAGCACATCACGGTGATGGGAGAGCTGTGTTGCAGACACCGCAGGACGTGCGACAGTCTTAGAAGGGATGTCAGGAAGAGACACGTGGCAGTGCAAAGTAGGTAATAGAAGAGCTAGATAAAACTTCCTTTTGGAAAAATCATTATTATTGTTCTATTCTGTGCCCCGCCCCGTACAGTAACCTGGAAAACATGGTTTACTTATAATTTCAGTATATGTGCTTCCGAAGCGAACATCATGGTTTACTTATAGAAGAGTGACACCGCTAACTTTAATAATACACTTAGAGTTGAGCTTCTGACGTTCTTTTTTAACCCCAAGAAAATATTCCCAATTCATAGATACACATAAACATGCAAATTTTTTAAGAAGAATGTGATCATTTATCTTAACACATATCAAAAAAATTCCAATATAAAAAGTTGTACCTATAAAGTTAAAATTCTATCTGTAGCTCCCTCCTCTGTTCACTTTCCTTAAATGCACTTTTTCTTCTGCCTTTTAGAATAACATTTTGCCCAGTATTGTTTTAGCTCACATATTCAGGATTTTTTTTAAATTTCATCTCTATTATCTAGCCTTTATTTTTGTTAACTTAAGCAGCTATAATGTAAGAAAAAAGAACAAAGATTATTTTGATTCCTTTTATTAAAACCTTCTAGGGAATTGGCTGGGGATTTAGCTGGGGATTTAGCTCAGTGATTAGAGTGCTTGCCTCGCAAGCACAAGGCCCTGAGTTCGATTCCCGGCACCACAAAAAAAAAAAAAAACCCTTCAAAATTTATTCTGATCATAAGACAGAGTCCAAGCCTATAATATTTGTTATTTAAACTGAAAAGTTGGAACATAAGATTCATATGTTGTCTTTCCAGGCTGTGTTACCATCTTGCACATAGCTAAACACATATTTGTGGAATGGGCTATGCCACAAAATGTTGATCAAACAATGCTCAGAGTAACTTTTAAAGCAACAGGCAAGAATAGTCTTGTTAGAAACTTTGAGTTGCTTGTGTTGTTATTGTAATTATCACAGTGACTGTCTGGAGCCTAACTTGTCATTTGACACAAAGAAAGTCCCTTTGAGCAGGAATTCTGTTTGTTCACAGCTAGTGCCCCATTACTAAAAATAGTAATGAGCACATAGTCATTGTCCAATAAATATTTGCTAAGTGAAAAAAATTAGTGCTTAAGACCATCCTCCATATTCTCACTGTTTTATGGGTAGAAACAAAACTCTTGATAATTGAATAACTGATCTCAACAGCCTCAGTAAATTCATCCTTTAAAAATACCACTAATTTCTGTCCTAGGAAACAACTGCTTTACTCCATAACAGTCCTTGGATATTCCAGTCCTTGGATATTCACATTTGCGAATGATCTCGTGCTTGACAACTTAACTAGACAGATTACCACGTTGTGTATAGATTTTACTTAATTTTCTGGAGTCACACTCACAAGTTTTTCTCATACACTTCTCCAAATTTTTCTCATTGTATCGGTCAGAGAAAGTTAAGCAATGTTACAATACTAAATCACCGTAAAGTTCTTTTCCTTCATTACAGATGTCCACTGCTGATCAACAGAGGGTCTTCTTCATAATTTTCTGACTCAGTTCAACAGCACCCCAGCTGAGGGAACAAAAGCCATCTAGAAATAGCGATTATAGGGACAAATGAAAAAGGTAGTGAGTGTCACAGCTTACACTGAAAATGTCCCCCCAAAGCCTCACACACTCTTAGGTGGGGCTTTTGGAAGCTGATTCAATCATGAGGGTGATATAGTTTAACTTACTTCATAGGTAGGAGGTGGACTGGTTAGAGATCAGTCACTGTGGGCATGACCAGGAAGGGTATATCTCCCTCTCTTAATTCAAATAAGAAAGCCAAATAGAAAAGAACAAAAGCACTGGACTTTCTGAATGTAAGCTGTGTTACAAAAGTAAATTAATAGACTTGCAGGATTTCAGGATTAAGAAAGAATAATAAAAATTTTAAACCAGCTGTCCAATTAAACAAGTTAGGAAAAAAACCAACAACTAAGAAAGCAGAAGGAAAAGAATAATGAAAAATAATGCACAAACTAGTAATTCCAAAATAGACCATCAGAACTAGCATACAAATCCAAAGATTGTTGGAAAAAGAGGGAAAAACAAGTAATAAAACAATCAAGTTAAATATAAAAAATTTAAGTCTAATACAAATGAAAAGCATAACATTAGGAATGAAAGAAGGATATACCTGACTATTTTTGAATCCTGATTGAGTAAACCAGTCTTTTAGAAAATGAAAAAAGCCAGAACAGACTCAAGAAATATTATAAGCACAAGTAAACCAATGAAATGTTATTAAAGAATTATCTCCAAAAATAGTTCTGGGGACAAAGAATATTACTGAAAAGTGCAAACTTTTAAGGACTAAATATTCTCCATGCTACATAAACTGTTATAGAGCCTAAAAAATGCTGGGATACTATCCAGTCTACCCTGAAATAACCAGCATAGATTATGAAAATAAAAACAAACTTCAGAATTGAGTGCACAGTATTGATCAGAAGTATCTATTCTGTTGGGAAAGAAATCTATTATAGAAATATAAGTATGTGAAGTTGATAGATATAAGGGAATATATATTATCCATAAAGATTTTGTGAGAAGTCAAAATTAAGAAGGGGAATATACCAATGTTGACATTACTGAAACCCCAAATGAGGAGAGCAAAAAAGAATCAAGGCTAAAAGAGATTGAAACATTTTTGGATCAGTTCCGGGGCCTGCATTAAACTTCTTTCCCAAGGGGGTGAAAATATCATTAGAATAATGCCAAAGGCAAATGATGTCAGCAGTAATTTAGAGTCACACCAGTTCCAGCTATCAGGAAACCACTCTGTGTGGCTCGTGAATCTCTGTCTGTTACTCATAATGGTGCCCACTCAGAGGGTTTGTGGTAGAGCAGAGTTCACTGATACTGATGGCACTAAAATATTCAAATAATCATCCTAAGTAGCTTTTACTAAAGCTGGAAGATAGTGTGTAATGTATGAACACAAATTTGACAAAATGTCGTAGCAGTGGTGGAATTGCGTGCAGGGTGTGGAAGGTATGGGAGGAACAGGAGCATGAGAGAGAGGCTGACAGAGAGAATACTGTAATGCTTACATAGACAAGGTTTCTACCCACCCACCTCAATGTCACCTCAAGGTTGTGCTGTCCCTAAATTTTAATTCCTAGTATTGTTTGGTTGGTTGTTTAAATAAAACATTGCAATTTGCTTACTATTTCCCAATGCCAATAAATTTCTATAGAGTTTCTTCACTTATTTTTATCAATGTAATACACTGAAAAGAAAATAGATTTTACTGAGATTGATTCTTATAAATTTAATACAGCTATTGAGTGTGTGGAAAGGAGCACAAACTCAGCCCAAACTTTTCTTATACATGCACATCACACATCACTTCTGTGACCTCAAAAAATGGTCTCCACCAGCAAGGAAATGATTTTGCGATGGACACCAGTCATGCATCCTCTAATTCAGTTCTGATACTATCTCCTTGGAGATAACATCAGTGCTCACAGGCTGAGGGCTCAGTCTCCAAAACCGCCCCTCTCCTTCAGATCCATTTGCAAGTCTGGATCTCTGGAACTTCTAACCAACTGACTACAAACAAGGGCTGACATGCCCCCTTTCTCAGGTTCAGTTCATTTGCTAGAATGACTCACAGAACTCAAAGAAACAGTATACTTACACTTACTGGATTATCATAAAGGACATTTTAAAGGATACAATTGAACATCAATATAAAGAGATACATAGGTAAAGTCTGGAGGAGTCCAAAGCACAGAAGCTTCTACCTCTCTGGTGTCAGGGTGTGTGACCTTCCCAGTATGTGGAATTCTTCTTTACCTCCCTGTGATCTGCATCTTCAGCCATCCAGAAGGTCCCCAGAACACAGTCCTCTGGAGTTTCTGTGGAGACCTCATTTCATAGGTAGGTTGAAGCATGGACAACCATGTACAAATGTAATTGGACAAAAAGCGTATGATCAAATGCTATCAGATTGAGCGGGAAATCCAGAAAGGCCTATCCATTCAGATTCTTCCTGGCCTCCTTGTGCAGTACTCCTTCCTCTCTCATATGCAGCAGGACCCTTCCAGAACTGGGGAGCGGGGGTCTCGTGGCATACATTTTATAAGCTAAGTCAGAGAATTTGTCCAAGAGAGAAAGTCAGCTGCAAGACAAAAAGGCAGAGTAAGATTAGAGTTTATAAAACAAACCATGGGGAAAAGAAATTTTAGTTTCTATGGCCTTGGGGAGAAAATGGAGCAGAGGAAAGGAGAACAAGACAAGTTCAGAGAGAAAAAGAATTTGCCTTCTGAGGTTTCTTCTGAGGTGTAAAGTGCTCCAACATTATAATCAAAGACATGCAAGACATGCTTATGTTGTAGTGGCTTAGGAAATTGCAAGGGAAGACTGTGGGAGTCATGAGCCAGGAACCATGCACAAAACCAGTAGTTTATAGAGGTAATACACGATGAAGCTGGGCTAAAAGGCTTACTGTAGGGAAGTTTTTTTAAAAAGGCATTGTAAAAATGGAAAATTCAAATGAAGAAACACTTCACAGAAGTACAAATGGCCAATAAATACATGAAGAAATGCTCAACATCTCAGGCCATCAGAGAAATGCAAATTAGAAAAACACCAATACTCCATCTTACCCCAGAAGAATGACCATCATCAAGAAATCAAATAATAACAAATGCTGGCAAGGCTGTGGGAGGAAAGGAACCCTTCACACTGCTGGTGTGTAAACTAGTAAACTAGTACAACCAATACAGAAATCAGTATTAAGATATTTCAAAAAACTAAAACTAGAAGTTTCATTTGATCCAGTTATTCCCCTTCTACATATCTTCCCAAAAGAACTAAAGATACCATATTATAGAGATACATGCATACCCATGTTTGTAGCAGCACAATTCATAATAGCTAAATCTTGGAAGCAGCCTATATATCCATCAACAGATGAATGAATGAAGAAAATGTGGTATTTACACATCATGGAGTTCTAGTCCGCCATAAGGATAAACTTGAGTGATTTGTAGGAAAATGGATGCACCTTTGAGATCATAATGTTAAGTGAAATAAATCAGACACAGAAGCTTGAATATCACATTGTTTCTCTTATATGAGGAACTCAAAGTAAAAATAAAGAGAAAAATAAAAGACAATAGGAAGTAAGGAAATAATTTTCAAAGAGAAGAGATCAAGAGATGAAGGGAGGGCAGGGAAAGAAGGGATAAAGGATGAAAAAGAGGAACTGGGATGTGTTATGTACATGTACCAACTCCACACAAGGAATATAAGTATTACGTATTGCAAACATATACTAATAAAAAGGGAATGTGACCAAGGGGCGGGGCATGGGCGGGGTTATGTTGGGGGTGGGGATGGTTCGAGGGCTGTCCTGGGGGGCAGGGGCCTGGGCTGGGCTCTGTTCGTAGGACACGTGCCAGGGGCGGGGAATGGGCGGGGCTCTGCCACAGGCGACCGGCCGGGGGCGGGGAATGGGCGGGGCTCTGCCACAAGCGACTGGCCAGGGGCGAGGAGTGGGCGTGGCCTGAGCGGGGCTATGTCCAGAGCCGCCACCGGGTGGGGCCCGAGGGATCCGGGCGCTCGGCGGGCTCCGGCGGGCTCCGGCGGGCTCCGGCGGGCTCCTCCTCCCGGCCCCGGTGTGCACCGACGCTGCCCTGCCGCGAGCCCCGCCTCCCTTCCCTCCCGGCTCCGGGCTGTGGCGGCCAGGCCCGAGGCTGGCGTGGGATGCGGCTGACGCGGAAGCGGCTGTGCTCGTGTCTCATCGCCCTCTACTGCCTCTTCTCCCTCTACGCCGCCTACCACGTCTTCCTCGGGCGCCGCCCCCGGCCCCCGGCCGCGACCTCGCGGGGCCTCAGGAGCGGGGCTGCCCCGGCGCGGGAGAGGCGCGGCCGAGGTAGGGCTGGGCTGCGGCCTCCGCGGCTGCGCGCCTGGGCGCGGGCTCCCCGGGGCCCGGCTCTCAGGTCCGGGCCCCTCCGCGGGCTCAGGGCGCGCCTGGCCTCCGGCAGCCGTGCCGGAGCCCTGGGCTCGAGCCTGGGGTGCTGTTGATGCCTGCCGCATCCCGCCGGCCGGCCCCGCTCTCCACCCCGAGGCCGAGAGCCCGCGCTCCTTTAAAACGCGTGATGCAAGTGCGGGAAATGCTGCGGGAGGCCCGCAGATCGCGCTGGCCTTAAAACGCCTGCAGACACTGAAACGACCTTCTCTAATCGTGTGGGGACTTCGGAAGGCCTTCTCGCTTTACCTACTGGCTCTGGTCCCCGGTCTTTTTTATTTTTCTTTTTGAGACGGGGCGTTGCTGAATTGCCCCCGTCCTGTATTTTTCACTGTTTTAGGGCTGAGACTCTATTTTCTCTCTCCTTTTATTCAGTTTTGCACAACAGTAGCTGAGACTGGTGGACACTACATTCCGAATTAGACATAGGTTATTTAGGTACACTCTATAAGGACTTGAAAAAGTTAAAACTGGCTTGGTGGCACTCGCACTTGGGCACCAGAGGCAGGAGGACTTTGAATTGGAGGCCAATCTGTACTACTTAGCTACCCTCTGCCTCAAAAAATAAAAAGTTAAACGTGTAAATTGATCGAGTTATTTTTATGGCGGGGCAGGTTCTCGCTATGTAGCGCAGGCTTGTTTTAAACTCACTATGTAGCCCAGGCTGGCTTCAAACTCAGGTGATCCTCCTGCCTCAGCCTACGAGAGTGCTGGCATTAGAGGCATGCGCCATCATGCCCGGCCAATCCAGTTTTTTTGGGGGGGCGGGTTGGTTTTTTGGTTTTTTTGTGTTTTTTTTTTGGTACTGGGGATTGAACTCTGGGCCTTGTGCTTGCTAGGCAGGCATTCTAACCACTGGGCTAAATCCCCAGCCCCAAATCCAGTTATTTTTTAAAGTTTTTTTTTGGAGGAAATACTTGGTCCTGTTTCTTATTAACATTTCATTTGTAAGATCTTTCAGAGTTCAATAACAATTGCTGATTTCTCTCTCCCTCTCTCTCTCTCTTGCTCTCTTTCTGTGGATTTAACCAGCTCAAATTCAGTTGCTTTATCACTCTGAAAAATTGAAGTTAGGATGAAATCAGAGCTCTGAAACATCTAATTTAAATGTTAATTTAAATGACTTGACTCTACAATAGCAGTTATAATTTACTGGTAAACACTGTTACTCTTTTAAAAACAGAACAGTCTATTTTGGGAAGTGAAGAATGGAATCCTTGGGAAGCAGATGAAAAAAATGAGCACCAACACAGAATTAAAACTAGCCTTCAAATACTAAATAAATCCACGAAAGGAAAAACAGACCACAGAGTACAAATCTGGGGCAAAGCTGCCATTGGTAAGATAATATATAGAGCAAAGACATGTGAAACACATGTTTATTTTTTCGTTGTTTATCAAGGCATCATGATGCATTTTTTTCACTTATTTTCAGTATTTCTCCTTGCCACTAGACATCAGCTGTGTACACACACACTCCATCATTGGTTGTTAGCAGAGCACACCTTCATTTGTAGACACAGAGTAGATTGTGTAGCAACATTATATGAAATGCATGTGTCAACTGAATTTTCATGAGTTGGTGTATTTATTGGATACTTGATACACAAGTGTAAGGTGTAGCCCTGCCCTTGATGGCCACACAAGTTTGGGAAGCACTGAACAAAACAAAGCTAAATAAAGTCCCTCTTGGCAGGCCTTTCTCAGTGCCAGTATTCATTTTGAGTACCCAACAAGAGGCCAGAGTACACAGTTGACTAAATGTGATTGACCACAGAGGTATTTCTGTCTATCATGTGAGTCAAATGTTCCAGGTTATATGCTGTGTGCTTGATTAGAGAATCAGGTCCTCGATGAAGGCTAGAAGAATTAGAATTTGGTGAAAAAGAAGGGGCTTTATTTGGCCTTTGAACATGAGTTGTATTTATTACAATAAGGGATATGAATGAAAAGTACCAGATGAAAGTGGACAGAGCATAGGTCCTGACTCCTGGTGTTTCGTAAATTCATTTATGCTTACATGTAAATATATTCCTTTAAAGATTACTACTGACCTCCAGATTTCAAGTACACAGACCCAGGCCGGTAATCATCAAGTTCTAGCAATTTTTTTTTAAAAAAAAAACTCTAATATTGGTTTCCTCCTTTGAATCTCTTCCACATCCCTATTCTGGTTTTTAATTAATTTTACCTCTTAGATTTTCATGTTTCCAGACCTCTTGCTTTTCAATCCAATAAGCAGAGTAACCAGATGAATTTTATCAGATGCTCTTTTTTCAATTTATTCCCCAAACAGACGCAGAGGATATCAGTTATAGACATTCATAGTCAAAAAGAAAGAAAACGGAAGGTAAAAAGAGTTACTAGTCCAGGCAGTTTTGAAATCCTACTGCATTTGGAAAGATTTGTCTGATGGGCCAAGTTTTTAAATCGATTGGGAATCTTTTAGTGCCAGGGTATAATGAGAATGGAACAAAATACACTTTCCGGTTTAACTAAGACGAGGTTCTCAAAAGGCATTGTGGTCTGGATGTTACCTGAGTGTGTACTCCTGCTGTTATCTTCTATCCTTAAAGCTTTCATTCAGATGAAATTGTGGTGAAACTTTTCATGGAGAAAAGACGAAGTGGCATTTGTTTGCGAGGACATCATGCAGTCAAGGAAGTGGGTTCAAACCAGAGCGGGTGTCGTCTCCCACACACTGAATGCTTATCTGTGAGCATTCAGAGATATGGTTGTGTTTGACCCAGTATTAATGTCTCTATTTTGTTATAAAAACAGTTCTAATCATATAATTTTCTTTGTAATGTAATACATTTCATTTCAGAATAAAACAGGTAATAAGGGTCCAGTGATACTAGGGGTTTCTCAAATCTAGAGAAAGGGAGGTTATTGTCTATAGCCACATTTAGCCACATTTTCCACTGACAACCCCTGAATTCTCTCTCATACACTGGCTGCCATATTGGTGATTTTGAGCATTTGCATGGTAGCACTGCCCGCCAGCTGACTAAAGGGGGAATATTCCGTTTTCATAGTCAAAAATAGAAAAAAACAGAGCATAAGCTTCTTTTACATAGCTGGGTATACAAAAGAATAAATGTCTCATGTTTTATGTCTTTGTTAATTACCAGGTTTGTACCTCTGGGAGCATGTTTTTGAAGGCTTACTTGATCCTACTGATGTGACTGCTCAGTGGAGAGAAGGAAAGTCAATTGTAGGACGAACACATTACAGGTATTAGTTGTACAGTAGTAACCTTTGTTGTGTGGGTAGAAGATACTTTATATAAATACTGTGAGAAGATATATTTTATAAAGCATTTTCATTTTAGCTTGTGAAAATAAAGAAATCTTGTGAATATAAATTCATGCTTAAAGTTTACTTGACCAATTTCTAATGAAATTGTATGTTACAAAATACGTCTCTTTTTTGTCTTTTTATTTGACTGCATGGAAAGTTCCTGCTCCACATTTGTAACATTTGCTTGATAAGGAACAGTGAACATTTCATACTTTCAGTGACTAATACATAAACCTAAAAGTATTTTTTTCATATAGTAGTCATGTTCACTTTTTGTAGTATTTGAGTAGTATCAAAGCTGTTGCTGTCACGTTTGAAATTTTTGTTTACTAAAGCAAACATGAGTTTTCTCATGATTTAATGATACGGGTTATAATTTTTCTGCAACACTCAGAAATCTTTTTTTTTAAGGTTCAGTAAAAACCAATTTTGGGGTGTGCGCTGTGCTAGGTCTCAAACTCAGGGCCTTGTGCTTGCTAGGCAAGCACTCTCCCACTAAGCTAAATCCCCAACCCAAAACCAAGGTTTTGCAAATACTTTTTGGGCTTTTGTTTTTATAAAATTTTTGTCTATGACTCTGTAACTTCAGAATTTTTCTAAATATAAGTAAGATCACTTTATTTAGAAAAGTTATCACAATTTTATCATACAAAATGGTTTGTTAAAGCTTGCTTTCTTACTGAAATAATGAAAAATAATTATTTAAAAATGCTTATTTCACATAGAAATTGTATTGTTGGGGGAAATATATGAACCAAATGTTCTAGTTTCTATTAGGATTCTGTTTCTTTACCACTGAAATCAAGAGAGAAAAAGCTGTAATTTAATTTGAATTTTCACTGGTTCTCTTATTCTTTATTTACTTTATTCTTACTTGAAAATCAGTTTCATTGTATCTTCTCAAAGAAATCATACTTGAAAAATAAATAGGTTTTTGAAATCATCATTAGTAATGATTATTTTTCCGTTCATTTTCAGGCTTCTGTTGAAGATCTTATACATAGTCTAAATTTATAGTACTTGGATTTGAGTGAAAGTAAATGTGTATTATGTGTCTAAAACTAACATTTTGGATTTGAACAGTAGCTAGGTGGGTTGTGTACATAACTCAGTGGTAGAGCTAGCTTGCCCTGCATGTGCAAGTCCCAGCACC